>ML104865.1:0-29831 GCA_003697995.1 Taxidea taxus jeffersonii | reverse complement strand
AAAACACTAATTTGAAAAGATACCAGCACCCCTATATTTATTACAACATTATTTGCAATAGCCAAAGTATGGAGGTCACACAAGTGTCCATCAATAAATGAAAGGATAAAGAAGCTGTGGTACACACACACACACGGGACTATTACTTAAACATAAAAAGGAATGAAATCTTACAATTTACAATAACATGGATAGACTTAGAGGGCATTATTCTAAGCGAAGTAAGTCAGAAAAAGACAAATGCCATATTACTTCACTTACATATGGAATCTATAAAACAAAACAAATGAACAAACACAACTGGTAAATACAGAGAACTGGTGATTCCTAGAGAATCAGGGGGGATGGGCAGAACAGGTGAAGGAGATTAAGAGATACAAACTTCCAGTTATAAAACAAACAAGTTACAGAGATGAAAAGTACAACATAGGGAATATACTAAATAATACTGTAATAACATTTTATGGTGACAAATGGTGACTACATTTATCATGGTGAGTAATGAGTAATGTATAAAATTACTGAATCACTATGTTGTACACCTGAAGTTAATATTATCAATCATACTTCAATAACATTAATTAGTTAAACCATCTAACATCACTTGAACTATCTTCACTCAACAGAGAGTTTGATCATAATTGTTTATACATATCTATGGATAATCATGGAATAGGACACACCTTTTTTAGGGAATTGCTTTGGTGAGATGACTGAAAAAACACAGAACAAAAGCTCACTCTTTTAATATCATATCACTGGAGCATCCCATCCTTGTTTGTAGTTGAAGGAACCCTGTACTTTAGAAATGGCTTAACATCACAGCATCATCTTTTGGCAACAGAACTAAGCTTACTGGAATTTGACAAAACTCACCGAGAGCAAGAATTACTTTTTATGACACAAAAATAAGAATTTTCAACTTTTATCCAAAATCTTTAAAAGAACACATCACTGTAACATATTTCTATTCTAATACTTCTCAAGAGACATTCCTTGCTCTACTTAAAACTTCTCTAACTCAAGACTGTGAAAGAGATTTCATTTTATTTGGACTACTAGAATCCTATACCAATATATATCATAGAGAAAAACAGACACGAAATTTCTCAGCAATTTCTTCTCATCTTCTGTTCTCAATATAACAGTTTTAACTGGTTCTTTATATCACAATTTAGTGCTACTCAAACTCTTTATGATTTAGGTGATGTCCTACTCACAATTGTATTCATCAATCCCTTCCTGATTTCAAAAACACTCTTACAGAACGCAGAATTTCTTACTCATAGCAGCATTCCTTGTTGAGTTTGATTTTATTAAATATGCAGGTGTTCTTAATGATGTTTAACTGACATTTATATGAAACTATCAGAAAGGGGATTAAAATAAATGCATCAACACAAATTTTCCCAAGAACTAAATATTTCAGAAGATTCAATACAACCTGAATGAGCTTTCTCCGAGATTAATGGAGAAATCAAGAACAATTGGCTTTATTTTTATCTCTTGGGCAACCATAAGAGAAACTGTTTTCAACAAATGTGCCTTGTAATGTTAATGCTACCAGAGTTCATAAAGAGACAATTTATTATTTTGAGTTTATTGTCCAACAACAATTCATCAGCTTTCAGGTTTAGCTCACTAGTTCACAGGGGTCCTTTTATTTGTTGTTTAATTAAGCTTCTTGTCAAATGAGGCAGATATTGAAAGATAAAAGATGTTTTGTAAAATTCCATCATCTTTCATTTATGTACTATCGATGACCTGGAGACTTTGACAATTTTATTAATGAAAACTGAGCACTGAAAGAAGGTAAAAAAGAATCACAAAGTAAATCACTGAAAGAACTGATAATCCTATGTAAGCTCAGTCTACACTTCATATACTTGCTTCCCAATAGAACTCAAACTGACGTTTTTATGTTTTTAAGCCACCATCATGCACATGTAAATGTAAAACTCAATCCTGAGTCAGAAAATTGGCAAACATAAGGTAAGGGAAAAAATGTATCCAAATGGTAGAAATCTTTATAAAGTTTCAGTCTTTTAATTGTAATTTTCCTTTTGAGTTTAAGGCAATTAGTCACAGGCTTCAGTGGAGTGGGGGGCAGTTTAGTAGTAGGGACTCTTTACTGTTCTAGTAACACAAGCAAAGAATTAATTGCAATCACAAATAATTGACTTTTCTGCCAGGCATCTAACTATTGGCGAATTTATTTTTGAGTTTTTGTGGCTTTATAAGTGCTATATATATTCCCATGGCCACCTTGATAACTCAAGAGTTTTGAGCCAAAAGAAAACTTGAAGTAGAACCAGACTGCTGCCTGTTCAGTAAAATAATATACAGGCTTTTTGAAGCCTGTGGGATACTGAGTGCATCCTACTTCTTTATTTTATTTTGGTTTGGGGTGTGCGTGTGTGTGTGTGTGTGTCTGTGTGTGTGTCCCAGACTTGTTTACCTAAGAGGAAAGTGATGAGGGATGTGGGGATATCCTACTTCTTCATTTCAGGATATTATGAATCTAGATCTAAAACCATGCAAATATAAATGATAATCCAGAATTTATCAGGATTACTTAAAAAATGTCTGACATCTTAGAGGTTTGTACTGGACAGATAAAACACATTCATGGCTGAATTATTGCCTTTAAGGTAACAGAGGTAGAACTACTGTTTAACTTTGGATAAGTTAATTCCTGAATTACAGTTGATATCCAGTCTTACACATAAACAAGCAAGAAATTTTGCTATGTCAGTAACTTACTAGTACTCTTTAGTTCATATAAAATCAACTAACTCAAAACTTAAATCTTAATTAAAATAAACTTTAGGATCTATTAATTTCTGTACAGAAAATGTATTCTAAAGACCAAGTATTCCTGAGTAAATTTCAATTTACTCAACAAAGGAAAAGGGGGAAAAATCTAATATACTATTTAACAGCCATTACTTTTTGGGTACGTTTATAACCTATATTTGGTATTTATAAGAATATATTTATATTTGTATTTTATCTTATGGGTATATTTATACAGATATATTTCATATCATGGTACAGAAGTGGATCAGAAATTATCCTACATGCCCTCCACATTCCTGATGTTTTATGGTATTCTTAAATGCTCTAAGAGTGGCAAATAGTTGTCTAAAGTTTCAAGCCTTGCACTGTGCCATGATAATCATAAGAAGTAAACTAAGTAGGTAGGGTTCTTACTAAGTTCAAGTTTATCATGAAAAATTGGACTTAAAAAAATAGTATCTTAAATAATGCATTTGTGCATTACTTAAAAAGTCTAGACATTTCTAGACATGCTAGACATAGTAGCATATATTGATGCCAATAATATTAAGGATTAAGGCAACATTCCTGATAGGCTACCAGTCAAGGCCCTGTGGAAGGCTGTGTATGTATGAGGTCTCTTCCCTTTAATATAGAAAACTAGGCTTCCAATCAAAACACACAAAAAACTCTCTGGAAGAAAACATCTAAAATTTATAGAGATGAAATATCTTTTAGAGAAGAAATAGATAAAGATATTTGAGAATTAACTGGAAAGAGTAAATATAAAAGTTGAATTCCCAGACTATGTTGAATCTCTAGTGTATAACATGGGAGAAGTTTGGAAATAGATAGAAAATATTTGACCATGAGCTATGTACCAGGATATGAGTCTAAAGCTATCTGTGCAAGAAGTAACAAAAATTCTTCTCTCATGGTACTTGTATCTTAATGCTAAGATGAAGAAATTTTGCATCTACCTAGTAACTGTCATTGTCTTAAATTAACCAAGATTCATGATAAAACACTGATGTAGTGTACTAAGGCTCTATTAGTTGGGAAAGTAGAGTGGTTAGAAGTATCAAAATGTACATTAATTCAACATTTATTGAAAAATAGCAAGTGGCAGTCTCCACACTAAGTGGAGGGAAAGTAATTATAGTACAAAAGAAGACCACAGTTTTACCCTAAAGAAATTTATAAATACTAACTCTAATGTAAGTCTTTGTGTATTTTAATAAGACATATACTATATACTACACAACACAATTTACAAATTTAATTCATTTCATTTTAAAAATAGTTCTGTGTTATTCTCATCCTATAGATGATAAAATTCTGAATTAGAGAGATTAAGTAACTACCCCAATGTAGCATCTCCAGAAAGTAGCAGGAAACTATGATTTAAAAAGAGCTCTATATGACTTCCAAATTCATGAATTTTTAAAAATTGTTTGTTTAGTTTTGTTCTCTCCCTTGCCCGGGTCCTTCCTACAAAATGTTTTTGAAAGCATTGAAAGGAATTATTGTAGAACGTTTTCTCAAAGGAGATGATATTATAAAGCAAAACTAAGCTTAGACATCTCACAAATTTGGTTACTAAGGGGTCTTAGAGTTGAGTTAGCCCCCAATTAACTGGCTGGGAGAACAAAGGTCCTGACAAAGTTTCAGAGTTAATTAGTGAAGAACCAAAGCTTGAAAATCCTGATCTGATATTCCATGTAAATGCTGTTCTCAAAGCATTCAAATGCTCACACTTTCACATACATCAAAAATATATGTTTAAATACAGTCCTAATATTTTAATAAAAACTTTCTAGAGGCCACTAGAATGATGACAAATATTTTCCCACTTAATTATAACTAAAATTTTGTTGGTATTTTTCATTATACAAAAACGGCAGAAGTGTTATATACAGACAAAAATACACTTTAGAACTCTAATTACTACCAGGAACAATCAGGGATATGTCAGTATCTAATAATAGAAATTTTAAAAAATGAAGTAAAAACTGATAGATCTGAAAAGAGAAATAGACAAATCCATAATTATAGTTGGAGAGTTCATTTTCTTCTGTCAGTTATTGAAGGAACAAGTAGAGAGAAAATCAGTAAGGATATAGAAAACATAACAAACCATCAACTGATTGAATCTAATTGGCATTAATAAAACATTCCATGTGACAAAAACAGAATATACATTATTTTCTTTGTAGGCTACAGTCAGTGCCATAAAATGAGTTTTAATAGTTTTTTGAGAACCTGAAATATATTATGTATGTTCTTTGATAACAAGGGACTGAGTCAAAGACCCACAACATAAAGATATATAAAAAACACACAAATATTCTCAAATTGCACAACATATTTCTAAATAACTTGTGAGTAAAATAAAAAATAAGGGGAGCAATTAGAAGACATTTTGAACTGACTGAAAATCAGAACACATTTTATCAACATATGCGGAACACTGCTACACAATGTACCAAGGGAAATTTGTAGTGTAGCTGGTTATATTAGGAAAAAAGTTCTCAAATCAGTGACCTATGTTTCCATGTTAAGAATTTCCAAAAAGAAGAGCAAAATAATACAAAGCAAGAAGAAATAAGAAAATTTCACTTTAGAGCATATACCAAAGAAATATTAGACAGAATAATAATAATAAAAATAAAGCCAAAGCTGATTTTTAAACAGATCAATAAAAAGGAAAAAGTTCATCTCCACATGGATCAGTCAGAACATAAAGGAAGTAGACACAAATTATCAATTCCATAAATGAAGTAAAGAACATTACTACAGATCCTACAGACATAGTGAGGATAGTAAGGTAATACTATAGACAACTTCATGTCAATAACTTGCATATCTTAGATTCACAATCTGAATTACTAAGTGAAAAAAATAATCTTATTATAAGAATCTGCCTCATTTTAAAACAGAAACAATACTTAACACATTTAACTAAGAATCACATTTTATATATTTTAAAATATAGACAATATTTCCATTTTTCTCAAGCTCAAAAACTTTTTGTAAAATGACATGCAACTGACACCTATTATCAAATTGTACAGTATTTATTTCTGGCTTTGCAAAATACTATGTGCTAAAATCCCTACTGGATAAAGGCAAAATCATTTCAACAATGCTTTCCCTTGCATATTAATAAGCAGCACAAAATTATCTATTGTACATAAGTAGCCTTGACTTTCCTTATGACCCTTATAGATTCCAAAGATTTTCTGAGGAAAAAAAAATACAATTACAATAATGCTATGAAATATGATTCTGTCAAACTAGATTTTTACTTAATAAAAATTCAACTTAATCAAGAAGTCTTTGCGTGAACCTTATATTTATTTGAAAAGCTATTTGGCATAAAAATTAGAATGATAACAATTATAAAACGTAGCATTTAATAGGAATCACAGTTAACATGCAAGATTTATCTTGTACAAATGTAACGAATTAATAACATCTGAAGTACATTCTCCCAGAGGACTGATGACCATCTGGTTGACCTTGCACTAGATCAATAGAGAAGGCAAATCTGTAAATCATTGTTACCCAAATGTTATCAGTCCATCACTCTACCACAAGAAGAAGGGATAAAACTTGGATGGGAGAAGAGATCTCTTGTTTCACACATTTTTAAATTAGCTTTGATTGTTAATTGGACTGTAAGACAAGACCGAGAGGATTCTTCTGAAGTCCCATACAGAAAGAGACTGGCAGAAGACCAAGTAATAGTGAAGGAAAAGAATTCAAGACAAAAGATTTAAGAGGCAAGGTAATTATGAGAGAATATAAAGATGCAAATGACCTCTGTGTGATATAAGCGGATATTATTTTAATTTCTTCAGAATCATTATCCAACTCATAAATTTTGGCTGAAAAATAGTGACAGAAATTTTGAAAGAAATGAAAGTATATATCATATATATTTTAATTAATATATAGTCATATATGTGTCAACCCTGTACAAAGTTCTATATTTTAATGTTAAGAGTAAATAATTTTGGAAGAAATGTAATTACTTACTCATTGTGATACACAGAAAAGTCATCATAAAATCAATGAGAAACTTTAAATAATAAGAAATTTGGGAAAGGCACCTGAAACAAGTATACTGTCACATCTCTTAAGAAAATGATTATGAATTAATGATTAAAATTTATACATTTTAACAATTGTTTTGTCCAATGAATTTTTTCTATGATACTATGCCTAAAATATAGTTCACTATAGGAATTTTTTGTATTAATTTAGAAATTATGGAATTTCATTATTCTCCCTCTTGATATATCTCTTTAAAACAAATTATGTGATATTCTGTCTGATTATCTCCTAGAAAGAATAAAATATTACAGAACTCTCAGATCAATAGCTTATCTTATCAGGCTGTATTCTACATATGTTATAAATTAAGGTAAGTCTTATTCTGCAAGAATCTGTTTTGAGTTTGAGAGCATTAAACATGGAGTATTTTAAAAAGCCCATCGTAACTTCTAGTCACTTTATATACAGCAGTTACTGTCCCACTTAGTACTGAAGTTTGGTTTTAAAAATTTATACTACTTAGGGGTGCCTGGGTGGCTCAGTGGGTTAAAGCCTCTGCCTTCAGCTCAGATCATGACCTCAGGATCCTGGGATTGAGACCAGCATCAGGCTCCCTGCTCAGCGGGGAGCCTGCTTCCTCCTCCCTCTTTGACTCTTTGCCTAGTTGTAGTCACTGTCTGTCAAATAAATAAATAAAATCTTAAAAAAAAATTTATACTACTTAATTTCCTCTATAAAAGATAAACTGTCAAATTTTCAAATAATGGACTTGATGGATTATCTCTGGTGACATACTTGTTTTTGAAGTTTACACATTTTGAGTTAAGTTTGGGTCAAAAAAAAATTTGGTTAGTTTTGATGTAATAGAACAAGTTTAGATAACTAATCTATGAGACCACTCCATCTTCCTATATAAATTGAGAGAAATATAGAAGAGATAAATTGTATTACTACCTAATGCTTTTTTGTTTGATTAGATATTTCCTAGTTCTCAACTTGAAAGAAAAGGTATAAGTAGACTGATGTTATAGTAATTAAAAAAAAAAAAAAAGACACCTCCAAGGGTCTGTTTTTCCTTTCTTCACAACATAACTGAATAGCCATGAGTTTTAAGGGAGAATGGCTGGTTTAGAAGCTAAGGAAGCAATGAGAAGCTCACACACTTTAAGTTCTAAATAAAGCTCTTTCAGTGCTTATGATAACCTTCAGGAAAGCCCTTGGTGACTGAAGAAGGAAAGAAAGAAAAAAGATACCCATTTGACTGATAAGTGTCAGTCATCTACTCTTTGAAATTCAAGATAATAAAGCTTTTCAAAGACATGCTATAGAAAGGTCTGAGAGTATACTGTTTCTCAAGGAAAATGAAAATATGCTCAATGACACTAAGGTTTATGCAAAAAGTAAGTTGAAAGAAGTAATAAAACTAAATAACCCTGATTGCCAAGATGATCTTCTTGATCCATTTCTTATTCTTGTCCAGTTAGCACGGACTGACCAAAGTCATCCACCTATAAGTTGTTTAAATTATCTAGATTAAAACTCATGCGTACATTTGGCAAACCATTCCCTCAGAGGGTCTTACACCTTTTATGTTTGAGCAAATTTGAAATCACATCCATTATCCTAAGCTTCTGAAGATAACATTTGTACACAACAGCAATTAAAAACTTATTTCCAACTATTCTTTTATATCCTTTTCAATTAATTAGGAGATTTTGCCAATCTCAGGAACTCCTTTTGGACATGGAAGAAGCACCATTAGAACAACATATGGAGGAACCAGTTTGGAGGCTAAGACCAAAATTCATTAAGACATTTTTTAAATAATGAAGCCTGCATAGACCTCTCTGCTGATAAAGATTAGCACACAGTGGGTGCTTCTCAAACACCAGGTGACTAGAAAGAAGATACTTCAAAATGGGAAGATAATATTTCAAGCATTTTCATAGACAAATACAATAGAGGGCTTTTGTCTATGAACCAATAATTTCAAATAGCCATGTCATCCAAAAAAATCAGTCCAGTAAATATTTTCAAAATTAATCAATAGTCGATATTTTACTACCTTTAATTTAGTATTAATGTTTGGATCTGGATATAAAATATTTAAAAAGTTTTCAAATGACATTTTCCCATAGTATTTATCAACTTTCTTACCATCAAACGTTAAATAAACTCTTGCTTGGGGCTGAGACGATCCTTTTACACAGATAGAACAAACAAATACTCCGATCAACATGAAAATTGCCCGGAATGCCATTTCTTCAGATTTGCAAGTTAGTATCCAAGGGAAAATACCTTTAAAAGAGAGGTAACAAGTTTGTCATATTTCATTTCACATTTTAGGATCACACCTGCACACATACACAGAGATATACACAAAACCAGCAAACTAGACAGAGCACCTTATCCACAAAAAACATATCTGAACTTTTACAGTCATGCAAACAGTAGGAGGTGCTCTGTCTTTGTTTCTTGGATGTGAAAATTTGGATTTGATTCATTTGTATCTGGAAGTCTTTGGGAGAAAAAGAAACTGCTTGCTCTTCCAACAAATAATGCTAATATTAAAGCAGAAAAAGAATCCAGGAAAAAGGTATTGGTTCCCAAAGAAAAACCCAATATTTAAAGTTGATCTTCTAACAATCACATAACATTGAAAAGACTTGAGAATGGTACAAATATGTATTAGTGGATGAAAACTTCTCTTTCTACCATAAATACAGTAGTAGCAGGAAAATGCCACATGAACATTCATGTGCACCCACTCACTTCCAACCTCATTAGCTCTTTTGGAGTAATCATCTGAGGTGATGTTTTTACACATAAATATATGTGTGCTCAATCCTTGACCACTGAAATCACTCAAATTAGTTATCTGCCAATTTATACAGATGACCATGCAGCTGTTAAATGATGCAGATGAGGTAACCATGGACTAGTGCCAAATTCAAACCAATGACTTAGTGGTGAACAATCCAGTGAACTATGTATCCCTCAATGCATATGTAAAATAAATCAACTAGAAAGCAGGCTGTCAAAATTCCAAAAGATAAATCAGAGAGAAAAGCATTACCTTTTGAAACTGTAGCTATAACATTGATACATGCTATTAACTAATGTCTGAATACCAAGGAAGATCAGGTAATGGGTAACTAGAGATTCACAGCTCCACTGGCCACAATATGCAAAATAAACCCAAGACCATGAAAGAAATCATATAATTTTGAGTCTGATGTAATTAAACAATAAAATGACAGAGTTTAATCTAGAAATTTATTTTTACAGGTTATAATAATTCTAATCTTCACATTATGTGTCTTTTAATATTAAAATCTTAACATTATTTTATTTAATAAAGGCCACAAAAAATTGAAAAGACTGTCTCATGAACACAGAAGAAAAGGCACAGTTAAATTAAACATGCCTTTTTAAACAATTTAAACAGTTGATTTCCTAGGTGGTACATATGCTATGAGACATAGAAACAAAACTGTTTGCCTCTTTTACCACACAGATGGAGGAAACCCTAGAGATGTTTGTGTTGGTAATTTTCAAATGAAACAGTTTCTTCCTGCCTCCACAACCTCTTCACCTTGTCATCCCTAAATTAACTTAGAAGAAAACTGATTTTATGGGATAACTTTCCCTTAGTAATTTGCTCCCTGGTTTTGTTGACTTAATAGTTAAAAAAAAAAAAAAGACTATAAATACGACTAACCTTTGTCTCTTTATTAAGCAGGCGGATAATACTTACACATTTTTACATATTGCTATTATTAGTATTTTATCTGCTATGTCTCCCCAAAAGCAACATATGCTAAAAATTGCGAAGAATAATAGTGAGATGAAATGACAAGTCAAATTGAAGTGAGTATACAGAGCAATGTGATTTCAAGATTACCTGGAGATGAGAAATGAAGGAGAGCCAAGGGTCTTACACGTGCGTTCCCCCGATAAATTATAACTTCTCTTTAACTGAGACACTTAGACATGCTGCTTGTTTTCATTTCTACGGATTCAACACTAACAACATGTAGGACAAGAAATCTTACGTCCTCTCGAGCAGCCCCGCTTTAGAAGGCATTGAACTACTCAACTTTAAACTCGCCGCAGGTGTCATAACCTAAAGAAACAACTCAAGCAGGGCTCTCAGCAAGCGAAACACTGCCCTGACAAACTGCATGTGCTCTTAGGAAAATGTCCAGACTTGAGCACACCGATGTGTAAAAAAGTCGATACACAGAACCAAAAGTTATATTTTGCTAAATCTGTAATGCCGAAAATAATGAATTCAGCTTACCGAGATGGGAAGAGATTAATTAGCGCGTAAAAGTCATCAATTTGCTACCGGTGTGGCTCCGCGTGTCTCTCTAGTCTTTTTCCCAGAAGACTTTAATTTCTAGAGCGTCCCAGCGGTGAAATTCTTTCTTCCCGGTTCTCTGAGTTTCTTTGTAAAGGAATCCTGAACGTCGCAGTGCCGCGGCACCCGGAGCCCTACTCCGCGTCGCTCAATCAGGGACGTCGGAGTGAATGGAAAGCCGCCCGGCACCGGGGGCGAGCGCTCGGGTGTCGGATTACAGCGACGCGGCGCGCGGGTCGGGCTGCCCAGGCGCACCGCCCAGCCGGCTAGCCTCACCCGCCCAGTACACCCGCTGCATCTCCGCCGCCTCGAGGCCCCACCCGGAGCACGCCCGCGAGAGGGTAGCAGGGAGCCCCGAGGGCGGGCTGCGATCCGCCCGACGGGCGGGGCCGACCCCTGGACTGGCTGCCGGGAGATGCAGGAATGCGCTGCTGCAGGCTGGAGGACAAGCTCGCTAACTCTGCTCCTTTCGCGGTCCGCGGTGGAGTGAGCAACTCCTAGGGTGAGCTCCAAGGGTTTTGTTACCGGCAGCTCTTGGAAGGCATTCAGGATTTGCTTAGCCGTAAATATCAAAGTGCAAAGCAGTTTTCTGTTTTGTTTTTTTTTTTTCCAGAAAAGGATCACTGCATCCTTTTAAGGCAAAGAGATGCGTTTGTAAAAGGGCATGAGTCTTATCCTTTTCCTGCAGCAGATTTTCTAAAACCCGTAGAGATAAACCAACTATCTCATCGCAGTTTACCCTTTTAATTGGTGTTGTTTTCCATTGCGTTTCCTTAATATCCCGAAGGCAGTAACTCTGTTGACCTCTACACATTGACTCATATTCAGAACTCTTCCCTCCAGGGTAGTCTCAAAACATAATTACAAGAAATTATTTCACAATTCTGTGGAAGAAGGCTGTTTGAATTATGCTAACAGATAGAAGTGTACAAATCTAGACATTAGTCATATATTTCCAGCACTACTTTCAGGAAAACTTGTTACACTCTGGAACTGACTTTAATATTTAGGTGAAAATTATTTCTCTGGACTGCAGTGGAGTAGATATTTAAACAGGAGGACAAATGAGCTTTGACATCACCCCCCCATAAAATGAGCAGGTATTGTTTAAAAATAATCACTGTGGGCTGTTATAGCCCACTTTGATAGTGATGTCACTATCAAAGAATATGGAATATGATTTCTCCATCTTGTTCCTTATAATTTTCTTTATGAAATAAAGCAGATCACTAGATTCTTATAAACTGAATCATAGAAAATACTTCTGAGAGTGCAAAATCATTGCTGGTGTAGGCCAGTTGAATTAAATATCAGGTGAGAGGAAGTGAACAGGTGATTAAGACAGATCTTTCATGTGCCAAGCACTACCTGTTATGTCCAGTTGGCATAAACCTATCTTTAACTCTTTCTGTACAGATGAGCTATGAAGGGATGATATCAAATGTAATTTTAAGAGTTCAAAAGGATGCGAATTTCAAAACTAAAAAATTATATTCCAAGGCAAATGTTATCTTCAAATGTCTATGTTTATGAAAGAAATTGCTAATTCAATGGATGGGTTATTTTTTAAAAGTTTAATACAGTTAAACTACTTTTGTGATTAGTGCAATAGAAGTGTGAACAGCTCCTTAAGTTTATAATAATGAATTCAATCACAAAACACCTGACAGTTTTAAAGAGCAGATGCAAACATGAAGAAGCACCAAGCACATTTCTCTGAAATAATTCTGAAACCGATCAAGACCCTCTATTCTGAGCACTAATGTCTGAGTCAGCATTTATCATTTAAGGAGGGAGGAGAATAAATCATTAGAAAGAAGATTGCTGTGAGGGACACCTGGGTGGATCAGTTGGTTAAGCGGCTGCCTTCAGCTCAGGTCATGATCCCAGTGTCCTGGGATCGAGTCTCGCATCAGGCTCCTTGCTCAGCAGGGAGCCTGCTTCTCCCTCCGCCTCTGCCTGCCATTCTGTCGCCTGTGCTCACTCTCTCTGACAAATAAATAAATAAAATCTTTGAAAAAAAAAAGATTGCTGTGAGCATTCACACAAATTATATAATTAAGTTAGAAATGTGTAACCATTAGACACGATCTGTACATCTGTATAAAGTAGAATATATATGTACATTTTACCTTTAAGTTTCAGGGAACCAAGATAAAGAAAGGCAAGGTGAAATGCATGTCAAATGGTGTTTTTACAAGGAAGTTTACTACCTATCTCAATTTTCAAATATCCATAGGATTAAATCTATGTTTCACACATGTTCACAAGGCTTTGGAAACTATGACGGATACCTTCGATTTAGTTGTAGTCTATGCAGCTTATACTGTGATTCCCTCTACCTTGCCTAAATAAACTTCTTTCAATGTATTTAACTGAATGCTATTTGCTTAATACTGAGACATTTAATGGTATTTGCTTAGTACTGAGACATTTACCATTGACCTGACCTCAAAATAAGTCATGAAATTACTGATAGGCATTAGCCAAGGCAGATTCAAACACACTGATGAAATGAATGCTCATGCTTGCCTGAAACATGGGCCGTATAAGTGAAATTTTAAGAGTGGCAATTGTTGCCCTAGTAAGACTCATCTCTACCCCCATTTCTCCAAACTACTTAGAAATCTAAACCACCTTAATGCAACGGTACCTTTTTTTAAAAAAAATATTTTATTTATTTATCTGAGAGAGAGAGTGAGAGCATGAGAGGGGAGAAGATCAGAGGGAGAAGCAGACTCCCCATGGAGCTGGGAGCCTGAGGCAGGAATTGATCCCGGGACTCCGGGACCACGACCTGAGCCGAAGGCAGTCGCCTAACCAACTGAGCCACCCAGGCGCCCACAACGGTACCTATATAAGAAACTTTGATGGCCAGTGCCACTTTTCCAGGATGAGTTTTTGACTCTTTCCTGATAGGAGGGAAGTAATATGAGCTAACTGAACAAGCTAGTTTGGGAAAGGAGGACACTAAATAGATCCACAGGAGTAATGACACGATTCAATTTAGAGGCCACTAATTACAGTTTGCCCTCATCAAGACATCTTGGGGAAAAACATCCAACTTAAAATATTTAAAGTCATTTTTATTAAGATGTTAAAGAAATGGTGTGACATCTTATACACTGAGGTTTCTTTGCCGTAATGGCCTTATTTTAAATATTTTATATTTTTGATGATCCTGAAAAAAGCCATTTACTTTAAACTCTTGCACTGATTTCCAGCAATGTACCCAACTATTCCTTATGAGTTGGGCAGCTATGAGTTCTCTTGTTTCAAATTTAAAGAAAATAGACTGTTCTCATATTTTTCTCCATCATATAGATAAGCTATATGAATCAACTTCATCTAACAAGAGAACCTCAATCCTCCAGAGATCAAAAGTTGTTTCCTTATTATCATAACTAATATTTGTCTCAGGAAACAAATATATAGACTGTACATATTCCAAGCACTTTGTGTATTATGAGCAACATTCTTTAATTACGTTACTATCTCACAAATGAGAACACTGAAACTTTGTCCAAAGTCACACATGGATAGTAAATACTGGAATAGAAAGAGAAACTCAAACATGACTGACTCACAGCCTTAGGGTCTTGAGTATGAACCTAAGCAAGTGTTTTCTCTTGATCTTCCTCCTCTTCTCAACTAGCATTTTAAATTTCCTGAACTGTATCTTTGAAAGTCTCTACTTCAAATGCTTATTTACTTTGTTTACATCAGCCTTTCTTCTCCTCCAGTTACCTTAGCTGCTCTGGGACCAAGCTGGTCAAACAGGTCTGGCCTAGAAATCTGTGTGTGCAATTACTCTCTGCATAGTTGATAGGCTTTAGTATTTCCTTCATTTAGATCATTCTTTATTTTACAGTTAGATGACTGTATCTCTACTTTCATTCTTAACACATTGCTAATTTATATCCTTGACCCTTGATCTCTTTCTCTGTTGATAGGTACTAGACTAGGCTTCTCAATCTGTAGGGTCACTGGCATTAAGCAAACAAATAAAACAGTTCTGGATAGGAAAACTGGCCAGAGAGAGAATTTTCATTGTCTCCCTCTTTTCACTTTTATAATTTTAAACCAGGTGAACTATTAGCTCTTCACAAAATTCAAATTTTAATTCTTTAGCATTTTTTAAATACCTTTCAACATCTCAAACATCATAAAGTGCTGTATTTCAACCAAAATAAGAGCACATCATTTCTTTTCTTTTTTTTTTTTTTAAAGATTTTATTTATTTATTTGACAGGCGGAGATCACAAGTAGGCAGAGAGGCAGGCAGAGAGAGAGGAGGAAGCAGGCTCCCCGCTGAGCAGAGAGCAAGATGTGGGGCTAGGTCCCAGGACCCGGGGATCATGACCTGCGCCAAAGGCAGAGGCTTTAACCCACTAAGCCACCCAGGCGCCCGAGCACATCATTTCTAATGTTTACATATTACAGTATTTCAAATGTAAAAATAGAAATATAAAGAATTTCAGTAGAAATGTCTGTTAGTGATTTTACTTTTTTAGTATTTGCACCTGACCAAGTTCTAAGAGTGTTTCGATCACTCACACTTTTTTCACAGGTGTAAAATAAAAACTGTTTTGTCCTTATTGTAACACTTCATGTGAACCTCTATGGGGGGAATATATGTATTTTTTTTCAAGATTTTATTTATTTATTTGACAGATGGAGATCACAAGTAGGCAGAGAAGTGGGCAGAGAGGAGGAAGCAGGCTCCCCACTGAGCAGAGAGCCTGACTTGGGGCTCCACCCCTGGACCCTGAGATCATGACCTGAGCCAAAGGCAGAGGCTTTAACCCACTGATCCACCCAGGCACCCCAGGAATATATGTCTTTAAGATGAACCTTACAACTACAGTTGCAAAGTAACCCACCATTATTTAATAGATAATGTTCATTAGTTGAATATATATACGTGCATCCACAGTAAGATTTCTTTAAAGAAAGGCAAACTGTTTTTATGGTCTCTTATATCTAAAGCTCTCTTTCTCTTCACCTGAGAGTACGAAACCGCTTCCATATTTATTCTCACAGGAAAGCCAGGACAGGGCTGTGTAAGTGCCTCTGATTGTCAGATGTGTGTAATGAGGCTCAAAAATAATAACCAGCTGACTAATGAATTCAGGACTGTTAGTTATGGCCAATTGACTCCCATCTACAGCCTTCAACATGGCCAAAGGCCTTTTCCATGTAGTCTTCAGATTTTACCATTTTTCTACTCTGTGGACTTTAAGTGGTTGACTAGAAAGTAGAGAATTAAATTGTGCAAACAGCAACTTTCACATCCTAGTAGAGGCATTCTCATGATGAAAATCATATGGTAAATTCAGTTGTCTCCTTTAGCCAGTGATTTCAAGAAGATAGAGCTGTATAGTAAGTTTGAAAAGGATCAACTCCTTATTTTACTTACTTATTTTTTGCCATGATACTTAATGCTTTGAAATTCCAGGTGACATTTAACAACTTTAAAGAAGGATATATAATTTTTACTTTTTAACAAACATAAGTTAAAACTTGCAACTCTCAGGATACATTTCAATGAAATAATTTTCCTTGATGGATTGTGTCCATTGCAATGAGCTCATTGAAATTCAGATGGGGCGGGGTGGGGGTTTAGTATGCTTGAAAGAGCATACATTATTCATTAAATATTTTACAAAGAGCACTTCTTTTAGTATTTAAAAAAATAGATATAAGTATCTCCATTGTGCGAACAAGAAGGCCAGTTCAGAAATTTGAGGCACCATTCCTCTTTCTAAGCAATGAATTCAGATCTGCCTGTTCCAGAGTCCATATATTTCCTGTTTTTCACTGCTTTTGTGCATCAGTCTAATAGTCCAATAAATAGGAAGGGGGAGTGAAGACCCTTACCTCTTCTAAGGTAAGAAGGTTTTCTGTTATTGTTGGACACTTGTAACACTTTGTCTCAGAGATCTGAATGATAAATGCAGACATCCCAATTTCATCATGAAATTCTAGACAGCTTGAGAGCAAGTCACTGTCTAATCCTCCTTGGTATCTATCAGAATGCCAGAACTCTGATGATTAATGAACAGAGTGGCATATAGATGGAGGAGTATTTAGGGAATATAGGTGGAATAGGGAACCTATTCCAATAAATTGCGTAGGTAAAAGACCACACAATTTTGAAACAAAAATTCATGTAAATTCTTTCATCATCCATCTAAATACTTTTATAGATATATAAGCTGGTTTTATTCCTTTCAAATGTTGAGTTTGTTACTTAGGTAAATTTAGTAAATACTAATCCAGAAACAAATTTGCACAGTGGACTCAAGCCTAAATAACATGAGATTCATCAATATCTGGGAAGGTCAAGTCTGATTTTAAAATTACAACTCACAAATCACCTGTTTTGCTAATTGTCAGAAGATTTATCAAAAAATCTTTTGTTCTTTACTGAAGGGTAAAGTTCCAGTTTATTTTCATGGCTCTTATATTCCCTTTCACTGCTTTGTTGGTATTAATCCTTCACTCCCTTTATTATTCCTATTATTATTCCTATTATTCACTCCCTAATTATTCCTTCCTCTGGTGACTTAAACTTCATATGTATCAAATAAATGCTTTATCTTACAATTCTCTGATCATATCATGTCTCCTAACACTTCTGTGGTTTTGCACGTGCTATTTTCCCTATTTCACCCACCTGGCAAAGTCTTTCTTATTCACTGAAACTCTCCTCAAATAAATCCTCTATTCTTTTTCTACAGTCCTAGGCAAAAACAGTTCAAGTCCTGGATGTTATATGTAGATTGGTAACTTTACCAGTTTTGATGTCAAATAAATTTTTATTTACATCTCTGATACATAACTTGCTACCTATATAATTTGGGGTATTGCTTGATTTCCAGTGTTTTGTTATTTGCAAAATGAGAATTATAACAATTATTACTGTTAGGTTGCTTTGTTAATTAGATACCATAATGTGTGTTAACACTTACTCCTTCATTTCTGTATTCCCCAAAATTTGTTTATCCCTCTGCCATATCATTTAATGCTACAGTTGTATGAACATTTTGTCCATTGATGGCCAAATTCTACAGAGCAGAACATAGGAATCTTAGATGTTTTATAGCCAGCAGTAAAGCCAATCTTGTCACATAGTGACTGCTGGACAAATGGTCACTCAACTAATTAAACCAAACTTTTCTTTCAATGATGTTCTGTGGACCTTAAAAAGCCTAAATAAAGTATTTTATTGTCACTGTTGGTGTTGCATTCAAACACATCAGATTTCCTAGGCTTCTTAAGTAAACATTTTCCAAGGCTCATAACTTTACTCTCAATGGTAATTATGTTGTGTTTTCCCCTTTAGGCCATATCTGAATTTTAATTTGAGTTTGTAAAAATGGTGGGAACATTTGAACTGGCTGATTTTTGATAATCAACTATTATAGGAACAGGTGGTATGCATTAATCTTGAATTCTTTTTTCATTTAAGTCTTAAAGTTAAAATTTGGAAAATATGTTTTGAGTTCTCCATTTAAAATTTAGAATAAGATTCTTTGAAAATCTTGTCTCATTAAACATAAAAATAAAAGCAGATTAAAAAGAAACTAGTAGCAGCACTTCTTGGCATTAGAAAGAGAAAAAAAAACCTGTTTTCAGAAATTGGATGTATTTCTTCTCATGTTTCATTATAGATTTGTTTCATTCCAGCCTTCTATCGAGGTCTTAATCTGAACAAACAACAATATTATCTTTTAAGAAATCAATTTTCTAATTGTGTTTTCATATTTTAATCTGTCAATTTGTAGATCTCCATCTCCATTTCTTTATTTTTAAAGTATATATCATTTGAAGTAATTTCATAAATTGAAAATCTGGCATTAACTAATGGATTAGTAATAGCATTATTAATTCTTGCTTTAATTCTTGCAAGCTAATAGAAACTTGCTTTATCAAAGGATTTTTCAGTTTATCCAAAAGATTCCTTTAATTAGCATGTTACACTAATACATTCAAGTTAAAAAAATTATACATTTATTTTCAAAAAAATATCTATGATTTAAATGAAAAGTTACAGGGGTACCTGGGTGGCTCAGTTGGTGAAGTGTCTGACTTTTGATATTGGCTCAGGTTATGATCTCAGGGTTGAGAGATCAAGCCATGCATCAGTCTCCAGGTTGGGCAAGAAGCCTGCTTAAGATTCTCTCTCTCCCTCTGCCACCCCAGCCCCTTGCTTGAGCTCTATCTCTCTAAAATAAATCAATAAATAGAGTTATAATAGATATCATCAATAGATATCGTCTATAATACTAAACATTTAGTTTTAAAATGCAATGAAATAAATTAATATAAAACTTTTGTAATTATAAGCATATTATTTCAGGAATATATGGTATATTCTTTGCATTTATCTACAGCAAATCCTATCAACTGGGAAAAACATTTGTACTTCATAATTATAGAAAATATGAAAATTTTACAAAAGTAAACCTTATTGAGAAGCATTGAGCTGTGCCATAGTATCAAGTGCTATTACTGGATATTTTTCTCCTTGATAACTTAAAAGGCAGAAAATGAACATCTGTAACCCCAGAAAATTCACTATATGGGTGAGATTTCTTCTAGAGAACTTCTCTTTTCAATGTGAACTATTTTTCTTCCTGATTTTAAAAAGCCCACCCCTCAAACACCAATACACATGCATATATTTTGAAATAGTGTCCTATTAAAAGTTTTTAGGAATATTCTGACCCTGGATCTGCAGTGTTTAAGAACAAACACAAAAATATACTGTAATTCTATTACAACATAGGCAGACTAAAGATATAACCTCAATTTTGAGGTATAAATTAGATTAATGCATCCATTTATTAATGTTGTCATTTGTCTATGTGTGCATAGAGAGACCAGTGAAAAGTTTTCTACAGGGCAACAGTCTTCAATATTGAAAAATACTTCATTATTTGAATTCCATTTAATTTAAACCTCTTGAGTGTATGTAGCCTTTGGTCACAGTATATTGCTTCTCCACGGGATTTATGTTCTTTATATACCTTATGTATCTCTTGGGGTACATTTTGGTTACATGACATATTTGTATAGAATATGCATTTTGATTCTTTTTGCCTTCCATTTTCATTTAAAACTCTCTAAACCCATAATCATCTGTTGTTTTCATTCTTTTTTTTCCCAATTCCTCCCTTATCAGTCTTTTAAAAAATTTTATTTAGGATAACGATTTGAATCAAACCAAAATATGGTGGGAGTATCTACAAATTAAACACAAGAAATTACTTTTAATGGAGAAAGTAAGCTTTAAACAATGAGTCATTAAACAATGCACTGTTAACATTCAGTGGAGCTTTGAATGTGCAATTTTTTTTAAAATTTTATTTTGTATTATTTATTTGATAGACAGAGATCAGAAGTAGGCAGAGAGGCAGGCAGAGAGAGAGGAAGGGAAGCAGGCTCCCTGCTGAGCAGAGAGCCTGATGTGGGGCTCGATCCCAGGACCTTGGAATCATGACCTGAGCCGAAGGCAGAGGCTTTAACCCACTGAGCCACCCAGGTGCCCCTGAATGTGCAATGTTTTAATCTTATATCTGGAAGGGCAAACAAATGTTCTTTGCTTTTAAAGTTTAAATATTTGGACTTGAAAGAAATAATCTCTCCACTGCTCAGTTTCACCATTTTTAAGTTAAGATATCACAAACAGACAGAAACTTAAATATAAATCTATTTTCTGGGGCACCTGGGTGGCTCAGTCGGTTAAGCATCTACCTTTGGCTTAGGTCATGATCTCAGGATCCTGGGGTGGAGCCCCACGTCAGGTTCCCCACTCAGTGGGGAGTCTGTTTTTTCCTCTTCTCCTCCCAACCATTTGTGCTCTCTCTCGTTCTGTCTTACTCTCTCAAATAAATAAATAAAATCTTTTTAAAAAAATCTACTTTCCTCGGACATCACAACCTGGTGACTAATCAAATCATATTTTATGAACTTGCCAATTTGTACAATAGTTTAACCCAAATAATGTACAGTATAATAGCATTCCCTGAAATATTTCTTACATGATGTTACAAATAAATACAGTCAGCTACCTTGGCACCTACACCTACTGTCTCTTTCCTCTTGTACTGTCTACTCCCCACCCTCATCTCTGATTCAAAAATCCCCATGCCTGCTGCTGAAACATGGAAGCATAGGGGATCAAAGTTTTGCTTGATATAATTCCAAAGTAGGTTGGAGGTGCAGGGAAATACATTATTCCCCATTCTGATAATTTCTAACAGAGAGCTGTATTAGTTCAGTTTGCATCCTATTATCCCAAGGAATTTAGCAAGGAAAAACTCTTTTTTATTCATTCATTCATTCCACTATTTAAATCTTTACTGAAGTTTAAAGTGACTTTTTTTGTTGCTTTTGTCACTTTTATGTTCTCCAAAATTCTCAAAATAACAAACCTATGAAATTCTTTTTTTCCCTCACGAAATAATTCTCATCTCTACCCTTTATTGTCCTGCTTCAATCTTGGCTGATTGTAAAATATTCTGGTACAATATCTGTGACTCACAAGGTTTCAGTTCTCTTTTTTCTACATTCCTTATGTCCATCTTCCTCTTTTTGTGTTTGTCCATTTGCACTTTCATTTTTCTGCAGCTCACACTTAGGGAACTTTCTTTAAAGAGACTATATGGAAAGTAATACTCTCACACCTTGACCTGTGTAGTGATGAATTTTCGGTCCACCATTCTCTTCCTATCTCCATGTGTTGCACTATGAAGACTGGTCAACTTTGAGGGTATTGTACCACATTCTTCTTGGATCCAATTATGTGAAGAAGTCTGATACCAGCTTGATTATTATTCCTTTGTAGTTAACCAGTTCAGTCTTTTACAATCTCCTTTTCCTTGCCATACTGAAATTTTACAATAGTTTTCTAAATGTATATCTTTTTCGCAGTTAACTCCTCAATTAGCCCTTTTAATCTGTAAACTTTTTCTCTCCAAAGTGATTGTCTATTATTTTTAATTCTCTTTCTAGTATTTTCTCTCTTCATGCTTCCTAGAAATTTTTATTAGTTTGATATTCTGTCCCCGGGTTTCATCTTCTATTTATTTTATCTTTTATAACTTCTTGAGAAATATGTTTGACTTTATATTCTAAACTTCATAGTGAATTATTTGGAGGCAATAAATTATTAATTGCTAGGAGATCAGTTTTGTTCTCTGATTATTCTTTTGTCAGAGAATCCTATTTTTATATGATGGGTACAGTATATTCTTTACCAGACCTAATGACCCTATTATATGTATTTTTATGTTCTATTCTCTTTTGAGAATTGTTTCCCTGGGGTCATTTATTTGTTTGTTCACTTTGTGTTTTTTTTTTTCATATATTGTATGTTTCTAAACTTTGCTGTGAACTTTGGTTGTCCATTTATGTGGACACATGGCTTTGAATTTCTCTGATGTGTGAGGTATTTGCTGATTGCCAGACTGCTTGGAATAAAGTCACAATTGGATTGCTACATACTTGGATCCCTAAATATCAGAATATAGATGGTCTTATGATAGCTGGTTTTATGATGATTATTTCCAGACATAGAGCCACCTGTAAAGGTTAATTTTTGATCTTAGAATTAAAAAGTTGCTGCCAAGTGTTTTATATTCAGTTTTGATAAATGGAGTGAACCAATTATTCCAACTACTGACTTTAAATTAATCTTCCACTTTTTATAGTTACTGGCATCCCCAGTTCTGAACCTCCTGTAGGTTTGACTTTTTCCTCACCAACTGATGCCTTACCCCCATATTCTCTAGGTCATAATTTTTCTATCCTTTTGCAATAGTACCACTTTATCATATGCTTTCTGTCATCTAAAAGCATATAAAAATCTCATAAATAGCTCCATTCTGCTCACCTGTTGTTACATATCCCTTCAATATCACTTTAAAGTAAAGTTAACTGGGAAAAGACATAAATATAAATGTTCCATCTACCATTTTGAACAAAGTTCCCCCACCCCATTAATTTACTTGAAGTAAATTAAGTTCAACTATGAACTTAAATAGAGTTTCATTAGACATTATGTCTTCTAATTTAAAAAAAATTAATAAGTAAGGATGTATGTATGTATTAAGCACATGAGTGTACAATTGTTTATGTATTCTCTAGTCTTAAAGACTATGCAAGTCTCTATATCTCCTTGTAAGGATATTTTTCTTTATTGCCTGACAGCACAATTACCTTCTCACGTGTAGTGGAGCAGTGACTTCATGACATTTTAATGGATTTTAAATGGATCCTGACCCTGACCTTATCTTATTTGTGTGTAACTTTCTGTAAAGCATTAGACCTATATTCTTTATTCAGTTAAATTGTGTGAAACCAGTACTTCCTCACTTCCATTCATTTCTTTTGCTATGTGATGAAATATTTATAAACCACTTTTACTGATGTGATGAATTAGTGATAAAATTATTTTAAATTATGATATAAAAATAATATTGGTGCACCAACTTTGGATTGGTGCATCTGAGCTGAACATTCCATGTGATGCCATTTCCAATGTTAGGAATAGCCTCTGTCTAATGTACAGCTATTTCAATGATGTCTAGGCCAACTTGTCTTTATCCACTGTGATTATTTACAGAGTTTCCTTATGTGACTGCTTTGTCTCTTTAAACTACTTATTGTAAAAACCTGGCCATCTTTACTTCTGTTTGAAAAGTTAAATTAAAAGCAAATGCATTAAAACAAAAGTTTATAATCACTGTATTTGGGTTGTGATAATTAATATAACTTTATACAAGTTATTAATAGACATTTTCCTTAATTCAGAAGATTTCTTTAGTTTTTATTTTGGGAACAAATAGTAGTATTATCTAAAAACTACTTCCATACTTGATTAAATTAATACTTGGTCAAACTGCCTTTTGTTCCTAAATCATCTGTAATATTTAGAATCCTAGGGACGCCTGGGTGGCTCAGTTGGTTAAGCAGCTGCCTTCGGCTCAGGTCATGATCCCAGCATCCTGGGATCGAGTCCCACATCGGGCTCCTTGCTTGGCAGGGAGCCTGCTTCTCCCTCTGCCTCTGCCTGCCACTCTGCCTGTGCTCGCTCTCTCTCTCTCTCTCTAACAAATAAATAAATAAAATCTTTAAAAAAAAATAGAATCCTAGAATTAGAGGGGATCTTTGAGATCATATCATCCAATGCATTCTTTATACCTATAGAAATTGATGCTTGAGTTGGCTGGTGAATTGTTAGAATAAAACTAATGTGAATTAGAGCCTGAGATAGAACTGATATCTGTTGGTCACAAGTCCAGAGCTCTTCCCATTTCCACATTGTGTTCACTATACTTTCATATGTTAGTAAACTAGATATTCATTCTTCATTGATTCAGAGAACTGAGATGTAACAGATAAACATGTCATTTATTATTGTACAGCAATTTATCACTTACTGTTGTACTAGAATTCATAGACCTGGTATCACCGGATAAAATCTTAGAGGTTATCAAATCTATTATACTTTCTGTACCCTTACAGTATATGTTCTATTTTTTAAAAGATTTTATTTATCTATTTGAGAGAGAGAGCATGAGAGAGGAGAGGATCAGAGGGAGAAGCAGATTCCCTGCTGAGCTGGGAGCCCAATGTGGGACTCAGTCCCAGGACTCCAGGATCATGACCTGAGCCAAAGGCAGTTGTTTAACCAAAAGAGCCACCCAGGTGCCCCTATAGGATGTGTTATGCTTAATACTGTGTAGGTTTAGTATGTGAATATTTTTTTGTATTCAATCTATATCCTATGCATATCTTTAAATCTTGACTTTTTTATTCAATTAAAACTATTTATTGAGTACTTACTACACAAAAGGCATAGCACTTTACATATATTATCTTCTTTAATTTTCACCATGACCCTGAGAAGTTTTCTTATCCCCCATTACAGATGAAGAGGAAATGTTGAGTGAACATCTCACTTCATATCACTCAGAACACGAATTCCAATTCAAGTCTATTTTTCTCCATAGTCTATATTGTTAACCATACTTTGCTTTGGCTCTTCACATCTATGTTCTTCAAACTGCTAAATTTGTTCTCACTTTGGGGTCTTCTGCCTAGGAATGCTTCCCTTCCATCCTTGTGTGGTTCTAGTCATCAAGATCTCAGTTGAAATGTCAGCTCTTCAGAGAATTGCTTTTTGTTCATTTATTTATGTTTATTGTACTTTGTTCATTATTTTAATTATTCATTTACTTTATATTCTTATTTTTAATGAGTAAAATTTTCCATAACTTCTTTTTTTTTTAAGATTTTATTTATTTATTTGACAGAGATCACAAGTAGGCAGAGAGGCAGGCAGGCAGAGAGAGGGGAGGAAGCAAGCTCCCTGCTGAGCAGAGAGCCTGATACGGGGCTCAATCCCAGGACCCTGAGACCACGACCTGAGCTGAAGGCAGAGGCTTAAACCACTGAGCCACTCAGGCGCACCTCCATAACTTCTTTTTATCTATCTATCTATCTATCTATTTATCTATCTATCTATCTCTATCTATCATCTATCTATCTATCATCTTCAATGGTCCTTTCTTTCCACAGGAATGTAAATTCATAATAGCAATAAATTTATCTCTTTCACAACTATAATTTCCCTAATCCAATGCCTGGCACTAAGTAGTTCTCAGAAATCATGACTTGAATGAATCAATGAACTTATATGATTTACATACTCTCAGCACTTTTTATGTTATTATAGTCTCATCATAGGAGTCAATGAATATCTTCAACAAAATAATGTCTTTTCAATTATGCCACATCATCTAGAAGATCCGCTATAATTTACTTAATCACTATCTATTTTTCATTGTTCAAAATATTTAGTTAGCTTTCAACTTTCTGTTGCTCTAAACTGAAGTTTCTCAGTTTTGGCACTATTGATATTTTGGTCCAAATATTTCTTTGTTGGGGATGAAGGTGGGATGCTGTCTCTTCCATCTAAGAGTATAGTGGCATTCTTGGCCTTTAACCCACTAGTAACTAGTGACTTCCCCATCCTCAAGTTGTGAAAACAAAAATGTTTCCAGATATGGCCAAATGTGCCCTAGGAAACAAAATCACCCCCAGTAGGGAAACACATCTTTATTTTTTTTTAAATATTTTATTTATTTGAGAGAGACAGTGAGAGAGAGCATGACTGAGGAGAGGGTCAGAGGGAGAAGCAGACTCCCCATGGAGCTGGGAGCCTGATGTGGGACTCGATCCTGGGACTCGATCCCGGGATCGTGACCTGAGCCGAAGGCAGTCGTCCAACTAACTGAGTCACCCAGGCGTCCCGGGAAACACATCTTTAAATTAAACCTTTATACCTAAAGGTATTTTTAGGTATAAAACTTCTTTCCATATGTAAAAGTACTTCTAAGGGTTAAATTTTAGATTCATTTTGTAGGTAGAAAAATAGAGGCTTAGAGAATAATACACCTTGCCAAAGGTTACCCAATTATGATGTGGCAAAGTTGAATTTTATCCCCAATCAGTATGAGTTCAGGGCTCATATTTCATCATGTTTCAGGATTCCTAAATGAAGGCCCCTTGTCCTCTCTTTCACTCTACTTTTACTCTTTTTTTTTCCCCCAGATTATCTCACTCTTTCTCATCCTGGCATCTGGTAATCAATTTTCCTATCTCACACTTGAAAATTCCTATTTTCCCTGTCCCTCCCTTTTCTTTTACCTTTTTTTTAATTTTGGTCAGGTTCCAAAGAAGCAGACCCTGAGCCAAGGACATATGTGTAAATGATTTATAAAGGAAGTGCCCCCAGGGGACACCGGTTAGGGAGTTGGAGGAAGCAGGAGAGAGAAGGGAAAGAAGCCAAGTCAACAGTGCAGATTAGTCTCAAGCATTGAGTCTTCAACCTACATGGAGCTCTGAAGTACACCCTGTGCCTTAGAGGTGCCCAAACTGGAAGCAAGAGAACTGTATTTCACAGCATCTGACAGTCTTCTGTCATTGTTGAGGGGTAGGAGATAGATTGTTGAATACACAAACCATTAACACCCTACCACCCCCCCCCACAGGAATGGTAAAAAGGATCCAAAAGGATATGTGAAGAGCTCTTACACTGTTCACTACATATTTCTCAGATGTTGCATCAACTCTACCATAAAATTTACTATCTGCTCAAAAAAAAAAAATTTACTATCTGCTCACTGTGTTCTGTTCTGTGACCATCCTACTATGTCCTGGATAATAAACCTGGAACATGTAAGCTAGATTTGAGCAATGGGTCTGGGATAGCCACCTCTGGGAATCTTTGGTCTTTATCACAAAAGAAATTGAGTCTGTTCTTGTGTGTGGAAATTCTCTGATACTCTGAAAGTGATCACTGGATCTAAAGTGGCCTCTTGGGGGACTCCCATTTCAAGGCTCTGCCTCAAGGAAAACTGGAATTTTTGGTCTGAAGATAGTGGCAATTATCTCAGTTGAGGACAGCTGGTACCTTCATGGGGGGTTACATTTAGCTTTGTAGTTAGAAACTAGTCATTTTCTGATTCATAAATACACAAACTCATTATAAGGAATACACCAAGGGTAGGCAGGAGGAACACAGTAAAGACAATTACAGTCTTCTTTCAGTGCCATAAAGAAAATGTCACATGAGCTTTGACACACAAATTCCTACAGAAGATCATGCAACTATTGCCCAATAAGTTGAAATGAAATGATTACACTTGGTCTTAATTGCCCAGTTTCTGTCATAAAAAAATTAGGCACTAAAAAACACAATGATGCATAATGGAGAAATTTTTAAATTCTTCATATCAGAGACTGAACACAATCTCAAAACAAGTACCAAACTATCAAAACCTCAATGCAAAATATTTTTCTATATGGATACCATAGCTCTTACAAGGAAATTTTATATAAGCGCCATTTTTTAAACACTGCTCTTCAACAGAACCTTTATCCTCTCTGTTTTGTTGTTTGGTCACCTTCCTTCTCTCTCTTCTCTTTCCTCTCCCCTTTTTTCCATTTCCAGTTTAGTGTTCATTTCTTTTTTTTTTTTTTTTTTTTTAAATATTTTATTTATTTTTTTGAGACAGACAGAGAGAGATCACAAGTAGGCAGAGAGGCAGAGAGAGGGGGAAGCAGGCTCCCTGCTGAGCAGAGAGCCCGATGCGGGACTCGATCCCAGGACCCCAAGATCATGACCTGAGCTGAAGGCAGAGGCTTAACCCACTGAGCCAACCAGGTGCCCCTAGTGTTCATTTCTTAAGAAACAAGTTTACATATCCCTTTGTTATCTCTTTGCCAACAGAGACTTTCTTCACCTCTCAGCTGTAAAAACAAGGTATTTTTCTAACAAATCCATCCCAAAGCAAAGTTCTAATGTCAACTGATTAAATAATAATTCTTTTCAATATGCTTCAAATACAATTATAATATTTGAAAAAGTTATTGTAAGGAGATAGAAGACTTCTTCTCTTCTTAATACTGCAGTGCTGACAAAAAACTCAAGTGAGTTTGTATAATCAGATTACAATTTAAAAGCCATGATTCTAAATAGAAGGCTCAGTTTTCTTTTCTACATCCAGGAAATAATGGTTGATCCATGGCTCTTGCCAGCACTTTCATAGCTGCCCCAGACAGACCATTGCAGAAACTCTGGCTGAGTCATGTCTCTGCTCAGCTATTCAGAAATGAACCATCTCTAGGGACATTCCTGAGACGTGCCAGAGATGTATTTCTGGTCTCCACCTATTTATTTGTCATGCCCCAAGCCATGCCCACATTAGTGGAATTTCCAGTGCATTGCCCACTTAGAAGGACAAAGGGAAAGTCTACAGAATTGCTATTTAATATTGCTCAATAAATCAGTAATAGAAGCAATGAATGGAATGGAATGCAAGATTCTTGGCTATTAGCCTTAGAAGGAACCACTTCCTTCCTATGATCAAATAGTAGTTAATACGTTCGTTTTGAAGGCTATGGGAGAAAGAGTTTCTAAGTAGTTAATTTTATTCTGAGAATATGGAAAACACCACTTTCAACGGGAGGGACTATGCTACTTCTTTTTCTTTTTCTTTCCTCCTTGGATCAATGACTATGTACTCAAGTAATAAAGAGTCAGTGAACAAATGTTTACTGATTTTAATAATTAAACACAATGATTCAAAAGAGTTACTGAACAAACATTTGCTGCCTTAATAAATAACATGGTGATTCAGTTAGGTTCTATAAATGCACTATTCTTTTCTTTCAACTAATATTCTAATTTTTGTCCCAAGTAAGCCTCCAAAGGAAAATCGTTGCTGCCTATCTAGAAAGATAGTCATCTAAAAACAAAACAAACAAACAAAAGGAACAAGTTAATAAAAATACAACAAAAACATGTTAGAGATAGTGAAATATAGAGAGAATGCAGAAGCAACTCTTCACACCTAGTATATCAAAACCAAAATATGGGAATGGAAAATGTTCTTTTTGACTCAAGAAAACTGCTTCTTGGGGTGCCTGGGTGGCTCAGTGGGTTAAAGCCTCTGCTTTCGGCTCAGGTCATGATCTTGGGGTCCTGGGATCGAGCCCCACGTCGGCCTCTCTGCTTAGTGGGGAGCCTGCTTCCTCCTCTCTCTCTCTCTCT
>ML104864.1:322406-367017 GCA_003697995.1 Taxidea taxus jeffersonii | reverse complement strand
TTGTAAATGGGATTGACTCCTTAATTTCTCTTTCTTCTGTCTTGTTGTTGGTGTAAAGAAATGCAACTGATTTCTGTGCATTGATTTTATATCCTGACACTTTACTGAATTCCTGTACAAGCTCTAGCAGTTTTGGAGTGGAGCCTTTTGGGTTTTCTACATATAGTATCATATCATCTGCAAAGAGCGATAGTTTGACTTCTTCTTTGCCGATTTGGATGCCTTTAATTTCTTTTTGTTGTCTGATTGCCGAGGCTAGGACTTCTAGTACTATGTTGAATAGCAGTGGTGATAACGGACATCCCTGCCGTGTTCCTGACCTTAACGGAAAAGCTCTCAATTTTTCTCCATTGAGAATGATACTTGCCATGGGTTTTTCATAGATGGCTTTGATAATATTGAGGTATGTGCCTTCTATCCCTACACTTTGAAGAGTTTTGATTAGGAAGGGATGTTGTACTTTGTCAAATGCTTTTTCAGCATCTATTGAGAGTATCATATGGTTCTTGTTCTTTCTTTTGTTAATGTATTGTATCACATTGATTGATTTGCGGTTGTTGAACCAACCCTGCTGCCCTGGAATAAATCCCACTTGGTCGTGGTGAATAATCCTTTTAATGTACTGTTGGATCCTATTGGCTAGTATTTTGGTGAGAATTTTCACATCTGTGTTCATCAAGGATATTGGTCTGTAATTCTCTTTTTTGATGGGATCCTTGTCTGGTTTGGGGATCAAGGTGATGCTGGCCTCATAAAATGAGTTTGGAAGTTTTCCTTCCATTTCTAGTTTTTGGAACAGTTTCAGGAGAATAGGAATTAATTCTTCTTTAAATTGTTGGTAGAATTCCCCTGGGAAGCCATCTGGCCCTGGGCTTTTGTTTGTTTGGAGATTTTTGATGACTGTTTCAATCTCCTTACTGGTTATGGGCCTATTCACGTTTTCTGTTTCTTCCTGGTTCAGTTTTGGCAGTTTATATGTCTCTAGGAAAGCATCCATTTCTTCCAGATTGTCAAATTTGTTGGCATAGAGTTGCTCATAATATGTTCTTATGATTGTTTGTATTTCTTTGGTGTTGGTTGTGATCTCTCCTCTTTCATTCATGATTTTATTTATTTGGGTCCTTTCTCTTTTCTTTTGGATAAGTCTGGCCAGGGGTTTATCAATCTTATGAATTCTGTCAAAGAACCAGCTCCTAGTTTCATTGATTTGTTCTATTGTTTTTTTGGTTTCTATTTCATTGACTTCTGCTTTGATCTTTATGATTTCTCTTCTCCTGCTGGGTTTAGGCTTTCTTCGTTGTTCTTTCTCGAGCTCCTTTAGGTGTAGGGTTAGGTTGTGTATTTGAGACCTTTCCTATTTCTTGAGATAGGCTTGTATCGCTATATATTTTCCTCTCAGGACTGCCTTTGCTGTGTCCCACAGATTTTGGACCGTTGTGTTTTCATTATCATTTGTTTCCATGGTTTTTTTCAATTCTTCTCTAATTTCCTGGTTGACCCATTCATTCTTTAGAAGGATGCTGTTGAGTCTCCATGTATTTGTGCTCTTTCCAAATTTCCTCTTGTGATTGAGTTCTAGCTTCAGAGCACTGTGGTCTGAAAATATGCAGGGAATGATCCCAATCTTTTGATACCGGTTGAGACCTGATTCATGACCCAGGATGTGATCTATTCTGGAGAATGTTCCATGGGCACTAGAGAAGAATGTGTATTCTGTTGCTTTGGGATGGAATGTTCTGAATATATCTGTGATGTCCATCTGGTCCAGTGTGTCATTTAAGACCTTTATTTCCTTGTTGATCTTTTGGTTGGATGCTCTGTCCATTTCAGTGAGGAGTGTGTTAAAGTCTCCAACTATTATTGTATTCTTGTCAATGTGTTTCTTTGATTTTGTTATTTATTGGTTTATATAGTTGGCTGCTCCCATGTTAGGGGCATAGATATTTAAAATTGTTAGATCTTCTTGTTGGACAGACCCTTTGAGTATGATATAGTGTCCTTCCTCATCTCTTATTACAGTCTTTGGCTTAAAATCTAATTGATCTGATATAAGGATTGCCACCCCAGCTTTCTTCTGATGTCCATTAGCATGGTAAATTGTTTTCCACCCCCTCACTTTCAATCTGGAGGTGTCTTCAGGTCTAAAATGTGTTTCTTGTAGGCAGCATATTGACGGGTTTTTTTTTTTTATCTATTCTGAGACCCTGTGTCTTTTGATTGGGGCATTTAGCCCATTTACATTCAGGGTAACTATTGAGAGATATGAACTTAGTGCCATTGTATTGCCTGTAAGGTGACTGTTACTGTATATTGTCTCTGTTCCTTTCTGGTAATACTTTTAGGGTCTCTCTTTGCTTAGAGGACCCCTTTCAATATTTCCTGTAGAGCTGGTTTGTGGTTTACAAACTTTTTCAGTTTTTGTTTGTCCTGGACGCTTTTTATCTCTCCTTCTATTTTCAATGATAACCTAGCTGGATAAAGTATTCTTGGCTGCATGTTTTTCTCGTTTAGTGCTCTGAATATATCATGCCTGTTCTTTCTGGCCTGCCAGGTCTCTGTGGATAAGTCTGCTGCCAATCTAATATTTTTACCATTGTATGTTACAGACTTCTTGTCCCGTGCTGCTTTCAGGATTTTCTCTTTGTCGCTAAGACTTGTAAATTTTACTATTAGATGGCGGGGTGTGGACTGATTCCTATTGATTTTGAGGGGTGTTCTCTGCACCTCCTGGATTTTGATGCTTGTTCCCCTTGCTATATTAGGGAAATTCTCTACAATAATCCTCTCCAGTATAACTTCTGCTCCTCTTTCTCTTTCTTCTTCTTCTGGAATCCCAATTACTATAATGTTGTTTCATCTTATGGTATCACTTATCTCTCGAATTGTCCCCTCGTGGTCCAGTAGTTGTTTGTCTCTCTTTTGCTCAGCTTCTTTATTCTCTGTCATTTGGTCTTCTATATCACTAATTCTTTCTTCTGCCTCATTTATCCTAGCAGTAAGAGCCTCCATTTTTGATTGCACCTCATTAATAGCTTTTTTTATTTCAACTTGATTAGATTTTAGTTCTTTTATTTCTCCAGAAAGGGCTTTTATTTCTCCTGACAGCGTTTCTCTAATATCTTCCATGCCTTTTTCGAGCCCGGCTAGAACCTTGAGAATCGTCTTCCTGAATTCCAGATCTGACATATTACCAATGTCTGTATTGATTAGGTCCCTAGCCTTCGGTCCTGCCTCCTGTTCTTTTTTTTGTGGTGAGTTTTTCCACCTTGTCATTTTGTCCAGATAAGAATCCGCTGTTCTCCTTGTTAAGTGAACTTGGTCTTGGCTGGATTTCTTGTTAATTCTCTGGGGGAGGGGCCTGGTGTCGTGATTCTCAAGTGTCTCTGCCTCAGGTGGAATTGCACCGCCCTTACCAGGGGCCGGGCTAAATAATCCTCTCAGGTTCGCTTTCGGGAGCTTTTGTTCCCTGAACGCTTTCCGTAGAGTTTCGGAGGACGGGAATTAACATGGCGGCCTCCCAATCTCCGGTTCAGAGGAGCCAAGAGCTCGGGGCCCCAGTCTTCAGTGCGCCTTCAGAGAAAAGCATTTAATCACTCCCGTCTCCCCAGCCTCTGTTCGTGCTCAAAGACCGCGCTCGGAGAAAATCGTGCGTAATCAGTCCCGTCTCACTGGCTTCTGGGAGCGCTCCGAGCTCACCCAGCCTGTGACCAAGCGTCTCTGTCTCTGGCAGAGTCCCACATGGAGTCTCTGAACCCCGTAGATCCCTGAGCTCTCCCGGGTCGGAGTCTCCCTGGATCTTGTGGAGACCCCTCGCACAGAGCACCGGCCCATGTCACAGAGCACTGGCCCGTGTCACAGACCACGGCTCTAGGGAACCTCGGCTCTGTCTCCACAGCTGGCTTCCCCGCTCTAATACCTGTGAGCTCTGCGACACTCAGACACCCTTGATCCTTCTGTGACCCCGGGGGACCTGAGTCCACGCTATCCCCATGAGGTCTTCACCGCAGTTTAGCCTCTGGAGTGATGTCCCTCCGTGGAGCAGACTTTTAAAAGTCCTGATTTTGTGCTCTGTTGTTCCGCCGCTTGCCAGGAGCTGGCCCCTCCCCCTGGGGTCTATCTTCCCGTCGCGTTGGATTCACTTCTCCACTGGTCCTACCTTTTAGAAAGTGGTCGATTTTCTGTTTCTAGAATTGTTTTTCTTCTATTCGATCTCCTGTTGGATTCGTAGGTGTTCAGAATGGTTTGATAGGCTATCTAGCTGATCTCCTGCTGCCTGATGTCATCTCAGCCTGCTACTTCTCCGCCATCTTGACTTCTCCCCGAAAATAACTTCTCTCTTAAGAGAAGAACAAGGCATTAAAGATAGTGTAAGATTTCAGTCTATTTATGCATTGAAGTGAATTGGAGTAATGAGTTCAGGATACTTGCATGATGAACTCTTAAAACCATATTGCCAGTTTAAAATTGCACCAATTCCCACCATCTGTTTGCAGCCGGGCTCATCCTTAATTAAGAACATAGTCTTTGGAACCAGTGAAGCTTGGTTAGTTCTGACAGTACTAGCTGTATAGCCTTTGGCAAACTTTTGACCCTTCCTGTTTCACTTTCCTTACCTTTAAATTGAGAATTGTAATGCATCTTCTTTCCAAGTGGTTACAGATAGAGCATTTAGTAATTGGTGCTTAGCAAATGACAGCTTTGACTATCGTTATCCTGCAGTACGTACTATGAAAGACTGGGGAGTCTGCCTTCAAGAGTTTGTAGTATAGTAGAAGAGATGTGGACTCAGATAGGGAATCATAAAGTAGCCGTTAATGGCCCAGTAGGAAGAGCACACAGTGCTATGTGGGAATACATTGCAATGCGCAGGCTAGGATAGAGAGGCGAGTAAGAAAAAAATCTCTGCCTCTGTAAGCTATGCTAAATTAGAAGACATGAGAGAAGCAAGACAGGTACCCTAATAAGCACACTAGAAGGCACAAAGTGTATCAAGTGGTCAATACCAAAAGGAAGACTAATTTATTGTAGAGATTTCTTGGAAGACTATCTCACCTTGTACATATGGTTTGTGAGCCAATCGGTACTTTTAGGGAACAGTGCCTATGAAACCTCAAAACTAATGGAAATTTTATTGACCCGAACCTTCCACTCTTCGCAGTATCCAAAGTTCGAAGCCTCTAATAAGAGAGAGGTGGAGGTGCCTGGCTTGTTTAGTTGGTAAACATGCAACTCTTGATCTTAGGGTTGTGAGTTCGGGCCCCATGTTGGACATAGAATGTATTTTTTTAAAAAAGAGATAGGTGGCCTCTATTATGCATTTTTTGTCCATCTGGTTTGACCCACATGTAAGAAACTGCATTGAAAAGATACTTGAAGGTAATGTATAATGATTGGATCCCGATTTTCCGTGTTCTAGTTTTTATTTTGTTTTAAATTGTTGGATGGTTTAGTATAGTTGAAACACAATGTTACATTAGTTTCAGGTGCACAACTTAGTGATTTGACAAGTTTATACGTTGAGCTATGTTCACCATAAGTATAGCGACCATCTCGCCCCTCATTGACTATATTCCTTATGATGTGCCTTTTATCTGATTTTCAGTGTTCTCTTCTGAGAAACTCAGATGGCAGGAAAAATTCAGTCATAGCAGGTTAATTTTCAAATCATAATGACATACTCATCTGCTTTCATCTAAACATTACAAAACAAATCCTGGCATGAGGTTCCAGCCAGCAAGGCTCCTGAAATATTCAGAATCTCTTGAACAGTGACATTTTGTTTTACAGTTGCTGCTGTTTTCTCACCCTTGCAACTGTGCACATAAATTAGGAAGAGATCTCTCAGGGTATCAGGATTGGCACAGCATTTGTAAAGGCAAAAACATTCAATACTCGGAGGTGTGTTATGTATTAAAATAATGACTTTTTCCCCATAGACTAGAAAAGAGCTCAAAATTCATGTTTCACTTAAAGAGAAATTTTAAAAAACTAAACAGAGACCTTATGTGTATTTAAGAAGTGGTCGTTCAAGTGTATTTGTTATTTTTGACACAGGCGATATGTATGTTTCTTCCCTGGGGCTTGTACCACAGAGGAAAGAGGTAGAAAAGAGACTGGCCTGGGCTCAAACAGTACCCTTAGGGACTCCGATCAGTGGGGCACCAGTGTCCTGCTTGCCTTTGCTTCTCCCAGCTACCCCTCCACCAGCTCTTCCTTTTTTCCATCAAAACCTAGCCTACTTCCTGAACAATTTAGTCTGACAAACCTATTTTCATTCCAGATGATTTCCTAAACAAATGCTACATTATTACAATCATTGTTATTGTTCACAGTATTCTGGGGTTTCAGCAGATTTTTCCAACTGCAGAATTTGATATGCCCATTACTGTATATTTCTGCTTCTTTGCGTTCCCGGCCTGCCCACGGTACAAATGTGCTGTGTGAACAGTGGGACTTCATAAATACTCCTGTGTGGCTCTTCAGTAAGGCTTTTTTTTTGCCGCATATTTTTTTATGCAGTCACTCCCAGAATAAGAATGATAACAAGCACCTCCCATTCTGAGAACACCCGCCAAGTGATAGAATACAGGACCTGCCACAGAGGAGGCCAGGGCTGTGTTTAGACTTTAAGATGAGCCTCAGGTCTTGTAGGAACAGCCATGTTTTCTTTCCACTTAGAGTCAAAAGTGGGGGAACTCACCATTCTTTGGTTGCATTACCAGAAAATAAGGTAAAACATGGTTTGTATGGTTTTTAGGCTTTCTGGAATGCACTGAATATGAAGATCTTTGAAAACAGAACTGAGTAACTTTTTTACCCTTCACACTCCCTGGTATATTTTCATCTCTCTGCTTCTTAAACTTCTCCTTGAACAACTACAAATATCTGTTGGGGTAGATCTAGTTAGCAAAAAAGAACATAAGATTTTGAAATTTACTATTTGCCGATCAATTTCTTTTCTGGGTTACCCTCCTAATAATAGTCACTAAAGCTAAGTTCAACTCCTTGTACTTGTAATAACCTGCCAGGGTCCAAAAGTAAGAAGAGGCTTGGGCTTTGTGTCAAAAGATTAACATTCATGTATAAGTTTAAAGTGACATAAAATATTATGATGCTTCACTTCTTACTTGCTAACATGTAGAAGATGTTGCTCAGGGCTATCAGAAGCCATGTCTGGACTTGGTGATGGGACACATGGGTGGTTATTAATATTCAATCTGGAAACATATCCTAACATATTTGTTTCCCAGTCTGGGTTGGGGGCTTGCTTTCTTGGGTTTTTAATGAAAATAACAGATTATTGAGGATGACTAGGTTCATGCTATGAAATGAGTAATATATACACTTTTCTGAAACAGCTACTTAGTTTAATACATGGACTGCTGTGAATATTAGAAAGTGAGTCACAGATAAAAGCTCAGTCTCTGTTCTGAGGCAGTCTCTATTCTCTTTCTTCTTGTATAATCTACATTCTGCTGATTCCTCTTGACTGTGTTTCATCTTGTGCCTGCATGGTGACAACAGGGTCCTTGCTTTCTGTCTCTAATGATGTACGTGCTCAACTTCCACATTAAGAACAATCTTCTTCCATTGTGTGTGTGTGTGTGTGTTTTTAAGATTTTATTTATTTATTTGACAGAGAGAGGGACAGTGAGAGAGGGAACACAAGCAGGGGTGGGGGTGGGTGGAAGAGGGAGAAGTAGGCCTTCTGTCCCACAGGGAGCCCAATGAGGGGCTCAATCCCAGGACCCTGGATCATGACCTGAGCCAAAAGCAGACACTTAATGACTAAGCCACCCAGGTGCCCCTTCCCTTGTGTTTTTAAGGGTGCTTATTTTCTGTCAACTCTTGTCAAAATTTCTCCTACTGGAGACTTATTCTTCTGCATGCACCTGATTGTTGAGTAAAGTTATAGTCTAAGCCTTTTAGAGAAAAGCAATATCCAGGGGTCCTGGGATCCAGCCCCACATCGGGCTCCCTGCTCAGTAGGAAGCCTGCTTCTCCCTCTCCCACTCCCCCTGCTTGTGTTGCCTCTCTGTCTCTTTTTGTCAAATAAATAAATAAAAATCTTTAAAAAAAAAAAAAAAGAAAAAGCAATATCCATTTTGGTACCTTATTGAAAAATGGAATTGAAATGTGAATGGAAACAATGATACTTTCTGATGACACTTTACTATCCCTGCCTGCCCCGCCCCCCTGTTCTGCTTCAGGCTTCTACTGTTTAACTCCTTCCTGCCTCTTTAACTAGTCACATGAAATATATTGAAAATATATATTGAAATGAAGATCATGCCTGCATGCACGCATGCATGCACACACATATAGAGACAGAGAAAGTTCTACTTTCAATTCAGAGAGCTCCTGAATAAAAAAGAGAAATGTCCACTGAATATGAATAAACTGGGTTTCCATTGAAAAAGCTGTGATTACAAAGTGATATAATGTTGCCAATAAATGTCTAAAAGTTTCTTGGATGCCCGAGTGGCTCTGTTGGTTGAGCAACTGCCTTTGGTTCAGGTGGTGATCCTGGAGTCCCAGAATTGAGTTCCACATCAGGCTGCCTGCTCAGTGGGGGGGGTCTGCTTCTCCCTCTGCCCCCCCCTCCATGCTCTCTTTCTCTCCCTCTCTCTCTCTCTCACTCTCTCATTCTCTCTTTCTCAAATAAATAAATAAAATCCTTAAATAAGTAAATAATAAATGTCTAAAAAAAATCTCAGCTGTGAAGTAACACATGCTGGACTCAAAAACTATGACTCAGATGTGAAAATGTGATGTGACTAACCCATAAAAATATCACTGGAAAAAATACATCCATGACAGTGAAACAGGCTGTTTTTTACTTCAGCATCCGTAAGTATCTCATTATTTGGACAGTTGCATTTATTTACTCTTCTAGGAGCAGTTTGCTGACATTCTGTTATTCCATTTTACATGTTCTTAGCAGTGAAATGATGTGCTCTGTGTTCTCTGACGTTGGGTCTTCATCCCATTTGATAGCAACATGTACAGAAGGTGCCTCACCTGGAGGTGGCATGTGTCTTAAGCAACCGAGACCCCTCATGGCGGACACACACCAGAGACTTAGATTATACTACCTGTTCTACCTCTTCCCTTTCATCATGAACCTTCTTGTTCTTTTCTTCAGTGTTCAATCTCTATCCCACTCCTCACGTGAGGGTTCTGTCTCCCTGCCCAGCATCCTCACAGGAATACAATACAAAGATTCTATCCCTGGCTTTACACTCCAAGTGCTGTTCCTGGGATCACCCTGCATCTTGAGGTGTAGGCGAGGCTCCCTGTGACCTATGTCAGGTCAATCACTCCAAATTCACTCTTGCCTGAAAAGGAATTTAAAAATCACATTTACAGTGGTTTGAGGGGGAGAACCTTCTCTTCCTCTCAAATACTTTCCTCATCTATTTGTTAGTACCTATAATTAATTTATGCCATAAACATTATATTCTATTGTAATGTCATGACATTTTCTTACAACTATAGAATCTTTTTTTGGACTTGGTACAGTATGCTTTGTTGATGGTATGTGAGAAGATAGGGTTCCCCAAGCCACTCCCCTTTTTCAGGGGGTCTGAGATGGAAACTGTCAAAGTTGGGATATTCTCAGTATGTTGGGGGATGAATTGAGCAAGGACTGCCCAGCAGCTGAGGGCCTCTCCCTTCCCGTGGCTCTCACCGGGTGCTGGTGGTCCAGAGGGCTTTTACTCCTCAGAGGCCATGTGAGCCATAAGGCCAGCCCTCCAGTGCTATAGCCAAATTCATTGCCACACCGAGAAATGAGTTTGACAAAGTGGTCATTGAGAGCAATGCTAGTCCCAGCGTCAAAGATGGAAGAGTGGGTGTTAAAGGTGCAGGAGACAATCTGGTGCTCACCAGCCCAGGATGTCCTTGAGGAGGCCCTGTGTTGCCTGTTTCACTGCCTTCTTAATGTCATTGTATTTGGCAGCATTTTCCAGGTGGCAGATCAGATCCACAGTGGATACATTTAGGGTAAGGACAAGGAAGGCCATGCCAGTGAGCTTCCCATTCAGCTCAGGGATGCTTTTCCTATAACCTTGGCAGGTCAGTAGAAGCAGGGATGTGTTCTTAGCAGGCCCTTGGCCATCACACCACAGCTTCCTAGAGGGGCTGTCCACAGTCTTCTGGGTGGCATTGATGGCATGGACTGTGGTCATGAGTCCCTCCACAATATCAAAGTCATCGTGGATGACCTTGGCCAGAAGGGCCAAGCAGTTAGTGGTACAGTCCTGCTTCTTATGGTTCTCACTCATCACAAACATGGGTGCATCAGCAGAAGGGGTAGAGATGATGTTCATCTTGACCCCACCACTCAAATGAGCCCCAGCCTTCTCCATGGTGAGAAGGATCCTGAACTCCACAACATACTCAGCACCAGCATCATGCTGGCAGGATCTTGTTCCCGAAAGATGGAGATGAACTTTCCACTCATGACAAGTTTCCCATTCTCAGCCTTGATGGTGCTACTGAATTTGCCATGGGTGGAACTGGAACATATAGACCATGTAAGGGAGGTCATGAAGGGGTCACTGATGGTGACAATATCCACTTTGCCAGAGTTAAAAGCAGTCCTGGTGACCAGGCACCCAATATGGCCAAATCCACTTATTCCAACCTGGACCATCATGTCTCAGGGAAACAGCTGGCACTGTACCAGAGGAACAAAGAGCCCCCATTCTAGAATCTTTGATACTTACAAAATTTGAATCAGCCCAGGCCTGGCATTTTTTTAAATCTAGGAGCAAGTTTTAATACAGAGACAGAACCCTGGGATTGAGTTAGAGGGACAGCATCTAGGACACCAGATGAGTGCGTGTGCACATGTGTGTGTGGTGCTCACATGTGCTCGGAATCAGACCACTGTTTCTGCCTCCAAATCACAAAGTCACCCTTTATTTTGCTGTAATTTTTTATCTTCAAAAAAAAGTACTGAGATAAATAAGTCTTACTTTTCTGTAGAAATAATTTGTACAGTAAAGAAGCTGAGGATGGCTTTGTTTAATTCCTAATCATACAAACTACATGATTTCTCAGGAAGGAAGCTGCACTTATTAGGCACCTGGACATGTCAGAGGCATGACCAGCATTATCTCAATTCTCCCAGCAACCATAGAAGGCAGTTATTAGTGTTCCCAATTTAGTGAGAACAAAACTAGGCAAAGTCATCGATCTATTACTGACACAGGCAGAATTCAAATCTAACTCCTAATATCTTATGTGTTTTTTATGTGTTTTTTTACATTCCATATACAGTAGGGTATATTCAGATTTTGAAATCAGAAGATCTGAGTTCAAATCTTCTCTCTGCCCTTACTATGTCTGAGATGCAACAATTTACCTCTGGCCCTTGGCTACTTCCAGTTTTATATTCTTTAACTTTCATTTCTTTTGATTAGTGTCTATTACTTTTTCCATTGCTCACTGTCCTTATGTCATCATAAGCCTCATGTTCCCCCTCCATCTGTAATTTCCATCACTGTGTCAAACTCAGAATTAATTGCTGGCATCTCTCTATACTTCTGAAAGTGAAAGCCTGGACATTTCGGCATTACTCAACTGTCAGTTTCATTCATACTAAAGAATACTTAGTCAATGTTATTTCTTCAGAGAAATTATCATGTTTATAGTGTTTCTGTACACAACAGACGGTTATATAGTTTATGTGTATCATCCACATCAAAATGTGGTTCCTCGGGGTGCCTGGGTGGCTCAGTGGGTTAAAGCCTCTGCCTTCAGCTCAGGTCATGATCCCAGGGTCCTGGGATCGAGCCCTCTCTCTCTGCCTGCCTCTCTGCCTACTTGTGATCTCTGTCAAATAGATTAAAAAAAAAATCTAATAAAAAAAATGTGGTTCCTCTATCTCAAATGAGCAGGGCAAGTTTAAAGTGGCTGGCTCTTGAAGGGACCAGCTCTTAGTTGGACTAATATATCATGAAAGTATGTAATAATAATAATAATAATAACAACTATTATTATTATTCCCATTTTATGGAGACATTAAGTAACTTGCCCAAATCACACAGCTAGAAAGGGGTAAGAACAATATTGCAAATCAGAGACAAAAGGTAGACTCTTCAATCTATGATATTGGGAATGATGATTTTCTACATGAAAAAAACAAAATTAGATCTCTATCTTGATAAACCGAAGCTAGATTAAGATCTACATGTGAGTGCTCGCTTCGGCAGCACATATGCTAAGATCTACATGTGAACTAGGTGATGAGCATTAAGGAGGGCATGTGATGGGATGAGCATTGAGTATTATATGCAACTAATAAATCACTGAATATTATGTCACCCAACTTTTGTATCAACATGGATGGGGCTGGAGGAGATTATGCTGAGTGAAATAAGCCAAGCAGAGAGAGTCAATTATCATATGGTCTCACTTACTTGTGGAGTGTAAGGAGTAACACGGAGGGCTTTGGGAGATGGAGAGGAGAAGTGAGTTGGGGGAAATCGGAGGGAGAGATGAACCATGAGAGACTATGGACTCTGAGGAACAAACTGAGGGTTTTGTGGTGGGGGAGGTGGGGGTTAGATGAGCCCGGTGGTGAGTATTAAGGAGATCACGTATTGCATGGAGCACTAGGTATGGTGCATAAACAGTGAATCTTGGAACACTGATAAAACGAACTTTAAAAAAATTTTAAATAAAATAAGTTTTAAAGATCTGTATGTGAAATACAGAAGTTTAAACATTGGGAAAAATGTAGAAATAAATTTGTAATACTGATGATAAAGAAGACTGTCATGCAAAAAATAGACAAATATCAAACATTTGATTTATCAAAATTTATCAAACATTTGATAAATTTTGCATCAAAATTGAAATGTATGTTCAACAAAGACATATAATCAAAGTCAAAAGTAAGAGACATAGAAGAGATAATCAAGTTCATATTCAGATTATTTTTTTAAAACTTAGAAAAAGAAAAAGAACACCACAGAAAATGGGCAAGATATGAACAGGTAATAATCATAAGAGGAAACCCAAAGAGCCAGACAAAACGCTCACCCATTCAGAAAATGAAAATTCAAACAACAGGATATCATTTCTCATCAAATTGTCAAGAACTCTGAAGTGTTGGCAAGGATGCAGGGAAATGGAAATACTATATGTTACTGTAGAAATAGATATTGGGAGGTGCCTGGGTGACTGAGTTGGTTAAGCATATGACTTTTGGTTTTGGCTCAGGTCATGATCTCAGGGTCATGAGACTGAGCCCTGAGTCCAGGCTCCATGCTCAGTGGTGAGTCTGCTTATCTCCCTTTCCCTTTGCCCTTCCCCTGCTCATGTTCTCTCTCTCTCTCTCTCTCTCTCTCTCTCTCAAATAAATAAATAAATGTTTTTTTAAAAAAAATTTTAAAAAGAAATAGAAATTGGAACAACCATTTTGGAGAGCAATTTGGCAATATCTCATAAAACATTAAAATGTAATTCCAAATAAAAGCATATATCCTAGAGTGGTTTTTGCATTCATGCTCAAGGAAACTGAAGAAAGATATTCATTGCAGCAGTGTGTATAATAGCAAAATAGAAGGAAAAAAGAGAAAACAACCTAAATGCTCATCATAAGTGAAGAGATAAATAGTATGACTTAATAAAACAATTTTATATAGCAGTTAAGAAAAATCTATTTTTAATTAGATAAATATACATAATATATATTGTATTATATATAGTATTATAAATACATTCATATATCAGCATGAAAAAATTCCAAAAACCTACTTTTCTGTGGAAAAATAATTCACAGATCAATGTTCACATCATATTTTTCATATAGTTTCTCTTAAATGACACAAATAAAAACTATCTTTCTTTTTTTTTTTTTAAGATTTTATTTTTAAGGGATGCCTGGATGTCTCAGTCAGTTAAGTGTCTGCCTTCGGCTCAGGTCATGATCCCAGTATCCTGGGATCAAGTCCTACATCGGGCTCCTTGCTCAGTGTGGAGCCTGCTTCTCCCTCTCCCTCTGCCCCATTCCCCTGGTTGTGCTCTCTCTCTCTAATAAAAAAATAAAATCTTTTAAAAAAAGATTTTATTTTTAAGTAATCTCTACACTCACCGTGGGGCTTGAACTTACAAGCCGGAGGTCAAGAGTTGCATGCTCCAGTGAACATGTCAGCCAGGTGTCTCTAAAAACAATTTTATTGATAAATAGCTGCAAAAAAATTAAACTGTACTATTAAGGTAATTCAATAAAAAGTCAATTAGAAAAATACTTGGAATAATTAATTAAGGTAATATATCTACAGAAAACTAAATATTGGATTAGTGTAATTAAGGAAATGTGGGTATAAAATAGAATTAATTAAAATAGAGCAATATACCTATAAAAATAAAATGAAATTAATTACTCATTAATCAATAATTGATTCAGATGATTAACTAGGGTATTATAACAAAATAATGCTGAATTTACAATGGTTTAATCTAATTTATTTCTTGCTCATATAACATTGTAGTGTAAATTTTCCTCATCATCATATATTGTTCCTTCATGAAGTGATTCAGGGATTCAGATCCCTTCTGTCTTTCAACTGTAACATCCAAAACAAAATTAAACTCTCACAATCTTCTGCATCCAGCCAATAAAAGGGAAAAAAGATATAGAAGGAACACATCTGCTTCTTAAAAGCTTTGGCAGGCAGTGACTTCCCACCATTCCATTGGTGAGAAATAGTCATAAGACCATAGCTTACTAGAAGACGTGGAGCCACCAGCCAGACAGTGATTCCCAGAGACAACTCTGAATTCTGAAAAGGAGATCAGGACCCTTAGCCAACAATTGGCCATCTGTCACTCGCCAAAATTAAACGTTTTCTATAAATGGAACTAGATGAGGGAGTGCGAGAGTGGAAAGATTTAATCTGTACTGTTTGGTAAGAAAAAATTATATACATCAAATATGATAGCTAATAGCTGCTAGTTCTGGGAGCCTATGAGTGTTGTTAAAGTGTGCATGATACTTCCCTCAATTTTAAAATTTTCTTTGAGAAAAAAGAAACGATATTCTATAACAGCCCGTGTAACCATATTACTACTTAGGAACAGTCCATCACTCTGTCTTTGGATTCAATTTAGTGGCACCAAGTCATAGGAGAGATGTTCCTATAATGAGGTTATTCTAGAAGGCAGCACAGTGAGATGAATGGATAAAATTTGAGGTCAGATTTGGGTTTCAATTAACCCTGGCTGTGCCGCAGTACCATATGACCTTAGACACATTATTTGAGCACCCTCAGCTATGACAATAATAATATATGTCTCATAAATTTGGGGGAAGATACAATGAGATATTTTAAGTAAACTGCCTGCCACAGAGTAAGGATTTTAAAATGTCAGTGCCTTCAGGGCACCTGGGTGACTCAGCTGGGTAAGTGTCCAGCTCTTGATTTTGACTTAGGTCATGATCTGAGGATCGTGAGACCGAGTGCTGGGCGTGGAGCCTGCTTCAGATTCTCTCTCCCTCTGCCTACCCCCGGGTGTCTCCCCCTCTAAAAAAAAATAAATAAAAGGTCAATCCCTTCTTTTTCAGTTTGTCTAATAATTATCATAAGAGAGTAGCAGTAAGGGAGGAGAGGTAGGTAATAACATTTCTGAATTTCTTTTTATATACCACAGTGCTGGGGTACAAGCTCATTTGCACAAATGTTCCCATTAAATTGCTCTTGTTTTGTTACTTCTGGAAATACAGTTGTTGTTTTTTTTAATATTTGTGTTGTTTATTTTAATTCCTCTTGAATTTCCTTCATGTGGTTTGTCTTTATGCATTTTGGTTTCATAATACTGAATTGTCCTCAGTTGTAATGTCTGCTATCTCTGGTGCTATTTTCATGATGATGGCACATTTTTCTTTGACACAGTTTTAACACATTTTCCTTCTTTTCACATTACCTTTGACACATTTTTCTTTTTTCATTGCTTAAAATTGTCCTCTGTCCCATGGCCCAAGATCCTCTTTTGCATGTTTCTGTTGGCCAGGCTGGAAAACACTCCAGTGCCTGCCTCGGCAAAATAAAACAAAACAAAACACATATCCTGGAGGTTTTTAGACCCTAATTACTTGAAGGGCATGTGGGACATTCAGTCCAGGTTAGCTGGGCCCTTTACAACTGGCTTCCCAGCAACTAATGCAATCACCTGGAAAATGTAATAAAATGTACAGTAAGGTCAGCCCAGAAAGGTTATCCCAACTTCCCGAGTCATCCAAGTAATCACTTTGAAACAAAGGCCAAAATAGTCCTGTGTAACCTACAACACTGATGCTGTCCGACTGTGTTGATGATCCCAAGATGTTCACTGAACAACTCAGCCCAGTGAAGACTTCACACAGGAAATGTTAGGGAGTGATGAAATACTTCTCTTCCCAATTCTCCTTTCTTCTTTCAACATCAAATGCCTTTAAATACATGTTTTTCAATCATTTATTGTTTTGTGCTGGTCTTAGCCTATCCAGAACCAGTGCTGTCGCTAGACAGCCCTTGTGGTTCTTACTATGATTGCAAGAGGCCTACAGCAATAACCATCAAGAAGTTTTGAGAGGTCAGGTTTCATTACTTACATGTCCTGGAAATTGCAAGCCCCACATCAGGCTCCCTGCTCCTTGGGGAGTCTGCTTCTCCCTCTGCCCCTCCCCCCACTCATGCCAGCTCTTGCTTTCTCAAATAAATAAAAACCTTTAAAGAAAAAACTCAGGACTGAGCTAGAAATGAGAGATAATATGATTAGTATATCTACAACTTCAATTTATTGAGTACTATGTACAGCTATTGTGCTTTACATAGATTATCTCATTCAATTATCATAATATTATAGTATGTAGATCTTGTGATTATCCATATTTTACCATTGAGGAAACTGAGGTTAAATGATTTTTTAATAAGTAGCTACAGTATGATTAAAATATAGATCTGCCTAACCCAAAGGCAGTGTTTTCAACCAATATTATATAAAGTGCCTATTGCCTGGCACATAACACTGCTCAGTAAATGTTAGTTGGAAATGACAGTAATGGGACACTTGGGTGGCTCAGTTGGTTAAGACCAGCCCTCAGCTTGGATCTTTATCCCAGGCTCCTGGGATTGAGTCCTGCTTTAGGCTCCCTACTTAGTAGGGGAGTCTGCTTCTCCCTCTAACCCTCCTCCCTGCTTATGCTTGTGCTCTCTCTCACTCTCTGACAAATAAACAAATAATAAAATCTTTGAAAAAATAGAAATAATAGCACTAGTAGCAATAGCTAGCAGTAGTAATTATAGTATGTAAGTAAGCAAAGAAAAACTAGTGGTGAAAATTTCTGTGGGGCTCCTGGGTGGTTCAGTCACTTAAGCGTCTGCCTTCAGCTCAGGTTGTGATCCCAGGGTCCTGGGAATGGGACCCACATCAGGCTCCCTGCTCAGCTGCTTCTCTCTCTCCCTCTGCCTCTGCTCCTCCTCACTGCTCATTTCTTCTCTTTCTCTCTTTCTCTCTCAAATAAATAAATAAAATCTTTCTAAAACAAAAAAGAAAGAAAGAAAATTGTGGTAATGGCAGTAGTACTGATATTCTATAGAAAATGAGAAGTGAATGGTTTTCTTGGTTATTTATTTGTTTACATGGAAAAACAATGCAATCATATTTGACTTCTAAAACACAACTCTAGAGAAAATGTATTTTAAAAATGCACTTTGGGAGAAAGTTCCTAGAGCTTCAGAGGCCTTTTATTTAAAAGGTTGTTTCATAGCCTGATAAGAGATTAGGAGCACCAGACATGATACAGCATTTAAGAAATATTTCAGAAATTTAATTTATGAAACTTAAATTCTATTTAATTATTGAATTATTGAATATTGGAGTGAGATCAAGAAAAGTTGATGCCAGGGGCGCCTGGGTAGCTCAGTGGGTTAAAGCCTCTGCCTTTGGCTAAGGTCATGATCCTGGGATTAAGCTCCACAGCCAGCTCACTGCTCAGCAGGGAGTCTGCTTCCTCCTCTCTCTCTGCCTGCCTCTCTGCCTACTTGTGATCTCTGTCTGTCAAATAAATAAAATCTTAAAAAAAAAAAAAAAAGAAAGAAAAGTTGATGCCACCAGTCCAATCTAAGGTTGGAAATATGAGCGAAGAAGCACACAGAAACTGATTCTTTTATTTAGGAATGTACTGATAGTGGGACATTCAGTTACTGTCCAATGGACAGTAAACTCTGGGCCAACCGGCTCTGGGCAAATACAGTCTTCCTGTGGGGTAAATAAGAGCATTCAAGGAACAGAAAGCGAGGAGAGAAGGAGGCATAGGACCAAACCCTAAGAGGTTCATCATTTGTGACACGTTCACATAGAAAACGAGGAGAGGAAGAACAGAAAGGAAAACTAGAGAAGGCAAGGATGGATTTTACACCCTTCTGGTTTTGTAGAAATTGATATCAAGCTCATGTGAGTAGCCGGATTTTTCTTGCAACTGGTATCTCTTATATACCCCATTGCAGGAGTTTATGATCCTTATGTAACTGCCCACAAATGGAAACTGACTTTTTACACTTACTTGCTTTTGTTCGTGCAAATTTAAATTTGAAGTGATCCCATGTTCCCAGTGGCTACTATATTGGACAGTACAGCTTTACAATGACTACAAAAAACAGCTGAAAGGTAAAAGAGAAACTAAAGTAGAATGAGGAAAAAGTCTTGATTATTTCAAAAGAAGGAAGAAAAAAGAAATAAAAGAACAAAGAGTAGATGGGGCAAATATAAACAAATAGCTAATTATTTAACTTAAATCCATATCAGTAATCACATAAAATCTACATAAATAGATTAAATACTGTAATTAAAAGAGGTCTCATCAGATGAGATTTTTTAAAAGATCTAATTATTTGCCATATCAAGAGACAGATTCTAAACATAGTAATACAAGTAGATGAAAATAAAAGATTAGTAAAAATTACATCATCCAAACGCTAACCATTAAAAGGCTGATGCAGAAATATATCAATAATATGAGACATGAGATCAAAGAATTTTATCAGAGATGAAGATGGGCATTTCATATACATAAATGGTCCAATTAACCAGAAAGACATAAAATCCTCTGTGTATTACATAAAAATATGAATTAAAATATATGAAGCAAACACTAATAGAAACAAGAGGAGAAAGAGATAAATCTACAATTACAGTTGGAGATTTTATTTTATTTTTTTTAAAGATTTTATTTATTTAGTTGACAGAGAGAGATCACAAGTAGGCAGAGAGGCAGGCAGAGAGAGAGAGGGAAGCCAGCTCCCTGCTGAGCAGAGAGCCCAATGCGGGGCTCGATCCCAGGACCCTGGGATCAGGACCTGAGCTGAAGGCAGAGGCTTTAACCCACTGAGCCACCCAGGTGCCCCACAGTTGGAGATTTTAATACAAGTTATTCTATAATTTATAGGAAAAGCCAACAGAAAATCAGAAAAGATATATACAATTGGACAACATTATTTACCAACTGGACCTAATTGACAGTTATACACCATCATATCCAACTTCAGAATACACATTATTCTCAAGTGAACATGAGACATTAACAAAAATAGACAATATTCTGAGACATAAAGCATTCTCAGTAAATTTCAAAGGACTAAAATCATACAGATTATGCTCTCCGATCACAAAAAAAATAAAGCTAGAAATTAATACTGAAAAGAGAACAGGAAATCCCAAAATATTTTAAAACTAAGTAACACATTCTAAGTAATCTATAAGTCAAATTGAAAATCACAATGAAAATTAGAAAATATTTTGAACTAAAACATAAATATATAGCATATCAAAATTTGAGGCACAGCTAAACCAGGAATTTAGAGGAAAGTTCTACTTTTAAATTCACATATTAGTAAAGAAAAAAATGTGTGTAATCTGTGACAAAAGCTTTGATCTTAAGAAGCTAAAAAAAAAAAAAAACACAAAGAAGATAGAGGGAAGAAAATATTAAAGATCAGAAATCAAGAAATGGGCAGAGGACATGAACAGACATTTCTGCAAAGAAGACATCCAGATGGCCAACAGACACATGAAAAAGTGCTCCACATCACTGGGCATCAGGGAAATACAAATCAAAACCACAATGAGATACCACCTCACACCAGTCAGAATGGCTAAAATGAACAAGTCAGGAAATGACAGATGCTGGCGAGGATGTGGAGAAAGGGGAACCCTCCTACACTGTTGGTGGGAATGTAAGCTGGTGCAACCACTCTGGAAAACAGCATGGAGGTTCCTCAAAAAATTGAAAATAGAGCTACCTTATGACCCAGCAATTGCACTACTGGGTATTTATCCTAAAGATACAAACGTAGTGATCCAAAGGGGCACGTGCACCCGAATGTTTATAGCAGCAATGTCCACAATAGCCAAGTTATGGAAAGAACCTAGATGTCCATCAACAGATGAATGGATAAAGAAGAGGTGGTATATATATACGATGGAATACTATGCAGCCATCAAAAGAAATGAAATCTTACCATTTGCGACGACATGGATGGAACTAGAGCGTATTATGCTTAGCGAAATAAGTCAACTGGAGAAAGACAACTACCACATGATCCCCCTGATATGAGGAAGTGGAGATGCAACGGGGGTGGGAGTTAAGGTGGTAGGAAAAGTAAAAATGAAAGAAGATGGGATCAGGAGGGAGACAAACCAAAAGAGACTCTTAATGTCATAAAACAAACTGAGGGGGGTTGGGGGAAGAGGGGTTGGGAGAGGGTGGTGGGGTTACATTATATGTTTAAATAAAGCTTAAATAAAGTTGAAAAAAAAAAAGAAATTAATGACATAGAAAAATGTCCATCAAGAGGAAAAGGAATAAACTAATTGTGTATATTCGTGCAATTGATACTGTGCAGCATTAAGAACTACTGATAAGTCTCAAAAATATTACTGGAGTGAAATACACAAGGAGTTACATGTTGTATGCCTCTATTCATAGATCTTTGAAACTAAACTAACCGACCATGATAGAAGTCACAACAGAGTGAGTATGTAAGGGTATTGACAGGAAATAAGTTTGCAGAAAACTTCTGGGTTGATAACATTCTGTATCTTGTACTAAAGGAAATTTACAAAGATCTATGTGTAGGTAAACATCAATTATATAATGAATATATTTGTAAATTTTACCATTTATAAATCATACCTCAATTAAAAATTAAAATAAGGGACGCCTGGGTGGCTCAGTTGGTTAAGCGGCTGCCTTCGGCTCAGGTCATGATCCCAGCATCCTGGGATCGAGTCCCACATCGGGCTCCTTGCTTGTCGGGGAGCCTGCTTCTCCCTCTGCCTCTGCCTGCCACTCTGTCTGCCTGTGCTCACTCGCTCTCTCTCTCTCTCTCTAATAAATAAATAAATAAAATATTTAAGAAAAAAAAAATTAAAATAAAATAAAAACTCAAAGCAGCCCTGAAGGAAAATTTTTCCCCTGAGGGAAATAAAGGGATATATTTTGTTGTGTTAACTTTGAGCTACTACTTGCTGAACAAGTGGAAATGTTTACCAGGTAGTCAGTAATCATTTCAGTGGAATGGTGAGGATGAAATGGTAGGGATGAAATCCCAAATGGGACTGGGTTGAGAAGAAAATAGGAAGCAAAATGTTACAAAATGTTACCAAAAAAGCAACAAAGGCAGACCACATTTTGAGGAGTTTTGCCAAGCAGGAGAGTGGAGATATAGGGAAAGACCTGAGAATGGGAGAGAAGAGGGAGAAAACGAAGGGGGAGCATTTATTTCATATGGGTGAAAATGATGGGAACCAAGTGTCAGATCAGAGCTTAGATAAGAGTGGGGACCATTTTTTACTGTAGGTTCATATATTTGCCATTAGAAAGATGATGTAATTTCTCATCTGATTACTTCTCATTGAAGCAGGAGATGAACTCATCAGCCGAGAGAGAGAGAGAGAGAGAGGAAAACATGCAAGAGATTTGAGGAGAGAGGAGAAAATGTAAAACAATCATGTGAGAATACAAAAGTCAACTTATTAGAGGGATGGCAGGCTTTTTGACCCATCTGAGATTTTAAATTTTAAATAATGTGCAGTTGTATAGTTTTTTTCCAATCATGCTCAGCGGCCCTAGACCACATGTTGTTTTAGGTAAAAGCTGGGTGCTGTCACACAGAATAATTTTATCTCAGGGCACCTGGCTGGCTCAGTTGCTAGAGCATGTGACTCTTAATCTCAGGGTTGTAAATTCAAGCCCCACATTGGGTATAGCAATTACTTGAAAATGAAATCTTTTTTTAAAAAAGGAATAATTTTATCTTCATGGATTATTCAGGGAATTACACGGTAAGACACAAATTTCAGGACCAATTTCACCATCCACATTTAAACTATATTGAATTCATTAACTTAATTTCAGTCATTATCGCTCTAGTTATTAAAATTATTGGTTCTATTTTTATTTTTTTTTTTAAAGATTTTATTTATTTATTTGGCAGACAGAGATCACAAGTAGGCAGAGAGGCAGGCAGAGAGGCAGGCAGGGAGAGGGGGGAAGTAGGCTCTCCGCTGAGCAGAGAGCCCGATGTGGGGCTCCATCCCAGGACCCTGGGATCATGACCTGAGCGGAAGGCAGAGGCTTAACCCACTGAGCCACCCAGGCACCCCTGGTTCTATTTTTAATAAGGAAATATTACACTGAGGTACCATAAAACCTAAATCATAGTGTAAACCTAAAAAAATTCTACATTCAATTTTATAATTTGAGTAAAAAGAGATGAAAGTGGAATTTTAAACATTTTTTAAACATTTTTTTTAAGATTTTATTTATTTATCCGATAGACAGAAATCACAAGTTGGCAGAGAGAGAGAGGAGGAAGCAGGCTGTCCGCAGAGCAGAGAGCCCGATGCGGGGCTCGATCCCATGACCCTGGGATCATGACCCGAGTCGAAGGCAGCGGCTTTAACCCTCTGAGCCACCCAGGCACCCTGAAAGTGGAATTTTAAAGGTTAAATACAATCATAAATGATTTTTAATTTTATATGTAGTTACCTAGTTTAGATTTTAATGTTTGCATGTCTTCACTGTGGTGGAAGACTGTGAACTCAGCCCATGCCACAGGTATTAGTAGTAGAAAATGAAAGCAAAATCATCCCAGAAGAGACCATAAGGTGTTTATGAAACAAAGCAAAATTTTCAGCCTCAATTTCATCCGGATATTATGAAGAAGTAAATGAACTTTGGTGATGATTTAACTTAAATGACTATGACCTCAAACAATCCCAAAACAAAGAAAACTATGTGAGTCTGTCCTCAAAAAGCAGGAGAAAATGGGCAATGGGAAAACACTAACATTTAGCAAGCACCTACTTCATTCCAGGCACCATGTTGGGACTTTCTGAAGTTGCACTTTCCATGTTGCACTTTCTCACCAAAGTGCAAAAGATGGAGTTTGCTCCTGAAGACTAACATTTACACTAAAGCATAATCTGATCTGCATTTTCTTAGATTACAGAGATGTACAAATTAACTTATTTCATTAACTACTGTAAGAAGACTACAAATACTTTAACCCACTGAAGCAAGTAGAAAGATCCAAAATGTCTAGTGTACTTGAACCCTTATTCCCCACATGCAAAATTCAGCTCAGTATGCTTTGTTATGTAAGGAACTTAAGCTGTTTGAGGTAGTCCACACATATAAGCTCTTCTACGCATCGCACACCATACTAGATGTTTCACTTTAATATTCATGCAGCCATTAAAATTTTAAGTGGCAACAAAATGGAGAAATGAGGATATTATGTGACTCGGTTGCTCTGAATAAAACACTTTGCTCCTTTTGCAAGTAATCACAGTGGTAAACATGCCCTTCATAAAACAGTGAGAAATACTTGCTTAAAAATCTTTTTAATGTGACAAGCAGGAATTTAAATATAAACTTCATACTGGTTTCAAAGATTTATAAAACCAGTCAGGAATTTTAGACACAGTGTTTTTCTCAGTGGAGTGTGGATTATCCACCTGAATCAATGGTTTATGCTGTAGAAGACCTCTGTATTTGACATAAAGATCTATTTCATCAATTTTCCCAAGACAATTTAGAGTCAAGGTGTAAACCCACCTGTTCTTCATAAGACTTCTGAATTCTGAAACTGACTAACACAGCTTTCAGTCAATTCGACAAGCTATTAGTAATGAGAAAACTTGATTCATGGATTCCGTGACATGAAATGGTTTAACAATGAAGTGCTTAGAATATATTTCAAGCACTGTATTATGACCAGTGACCTTTGGTCACCATATTCTCTAAACTAAAAATTATCCCTACTCTAACTTTTGAGAATGCCTTCAGTGGATGTAGATGCTAGCAATCCCCCAATTTAGGAACAGTTAAGAAAAATATCACATGGCCCATTGCAATGATTCATTGCTGGAGCTAAACTTTAAAACATTCAGATGAGCCAGAAACCACGGCAGTGTGCATTTCTAGCAGTGGTTATGAACAACTTTAATGTTCAATGCAATGTATTCAGCATGTATTTTGTCAAATTGCCAAAGATACAGGAATTATTGATATTTATATAATGCTATGCAGCTTACAAAGCATTTTTTTCAAATTAATTCCACCTCTCACAACCACTTTATGGAGTAAATGTTATCATCCTAGTTTTTCAGGTTAACAACATAACTAGAACATTGTAGAATTGAGATTCAAACACATATCCTCCAATTTCCTACTCCCAAGGTGAATTTTTCTCCACTGACCCATCCTGAATCCCTATTGAAATGATATGCTCCATCTGTACTCATAGATGAACAGATCTGCATATGACCTGGGTTCTAACATCAGTAGGAAACCTGTACAGTGATAACAGGAAACCTCAAAGGAGCTATCACACTGTGTGATGCGGAGAACCCACCATAATGGGCAAGGGGCAAATTGCAGTTGAAGACATTCTTCGTAAAGAATGAACATGTGAGGGACGCCTGGGTGGCTCAGTTGGTTAACCGGCTGCCTTTGGCTCAGGTCATGATCCCAGCGTCCTGGGATCGAGTCCCACATCGGGCTCCTTGCTCGGCAGTGAGCTTGCTTCTCCCTCTGCCTGCCACTCTGTCTGCCTGTGCTTGCTCCTGCGCTCTCTCTCTGTCTGACAAAATAAATAAATAAAATCTTTAAAAAAAAAAAAAGAATGAACATGTGAGTTTTACAGCTGGCATATAAAGCCTGTTTTATTTCTACCCTTGCAGAGATGGAGACAGAGAATAATCTGTCAGAGAACTGCTATATAACAGATTTTAACCAGATGAACAACATCAAACATGCTACAGTAATAATCAGATCCTCATATTGTTTCTTTTTATTTGTTTAACAAGTACATCTTGAGTGTCAACTCTTGGCCAAATATTGGACTTAATGCTAAGGTAGAGTGGTAAATAAGAAAGATATGGTCTCACCTTCATGAACTCCAGTCCAGTGAGGGTGGTAAATATTATTTTAGAAATCAAAATCAATCATATAATTACTAATAGGGACAAGGTATAAAGGAAAGAGGCTGATTTTTTTTTTAGTTTAGTTGGTCAAGTTTCTTTTTTTATGATTATTGTTATGTTAGTCACCATACAGTACATCATTAGTTTTTGATGTAGTGTTCCATAATGTAGTGTTCCATGATTCATTATTTTGGTGGGAGTGCAAGTTGTTACAGCCACTTTGGAAAAGAGTGTGGAAGTTCCTCAAAAAGTTAAAAATAGGGACACCTGGATGGCTCTGCCTCTGCCTTCAGCTCAGGTCCTGATCCCAGGGTCCTGGGATCAAGCTTCACAGTGGGCTCTCTGCTCAGCAGGGGGCCTGCTTCCCCCCCCCCCTTTCTGCCTCTCTGTCTACTTGCGATCTCTGTCTGTCAAATAAATAAATAAAATCTTTTTTTAAAAAAAGTTAAAAATAGAGCTAAATTATGACCCAGCAATTGCATTCCTGGGTATTAACCCCAAAGATACAGATGTAAGGGGCTGATTTCTATGTGAGAGAGTCTAACAAGAGGTAACCAATATAATTTGGAGGGTTGGGAAGGGTCCCTTTGAAGAAGTGATATTTAAGAAAAGCAATTAATTGGTAACTCAATCTTTAAATTTCCAAGCTGAAATTTAAAGATTGAGTTACCAATTAATTGCTTTTCTCCTCTACTATCTTTTATTTTGTTAATGCTTATTCCATATTATGATAAATTGGAATGGATTTTAAAATATTGAAAAGAAGCTGCTCGATGTTAGGAACAGCTTATATAGGATGATTAATGGTAAACAAAATTGGAAGGTAGATGACCTTGACTGTTATATCTGTCTACTGTTGCTACAATCATTATTGCATAAAACAATCTCATACAATCTCAGTGGAATATAACAGCAAGCATTTATTTTCACAGATCTGAGGGTTGGCTGGGGGTCAGTTGATTCAGGTTGGGCTTGCCTATGAGGCTCTGCTTCAGACTGCAATATCTTCAAAGGCTGTCTTTCTCACCACTAGTCTGTAAGGCCACAGAGATGGCTATGATACACATATCTCCCATCCTTCTTGGACCAGTGGGTTATCTGCGGCTCTTTTTTCTCATGGCAATAGCAAAAGTATAAGAGGAGAATCAGAAACTTGGGGAATCTCCTAAATCCTAGTAGAACTGGCACACTGTGATTTCCTCCCCATTCCCTTGGCCAAAGCAAGTCATATGGCCAAACTCAAACCCAAGGGGCAGGGCTGTATATTGTACCCATTAAGAGGCCATTGACAAGGATTGGATACAGAGAAAGGTGAAAGTATTGGAGCCAGTAATTTAATCTATCATAACTTCTATGGATCATACTAATAGATTTATCCATGATAGATGTATGTATCAATACATACATGTATCCAACTCGAATAATTAGTTTCAATGAATTAATAGCATTATGTTCTAAATATCTACGTAGAGTATATTCAAAAGACCTCTGATTAGTTATAAAGATTTCAGAACTCTTTTACTTTCATTACAGTTAATTTCCATTCATGATGGCACCCAAATAACTCTTCAAAAATGGAGGGAAAAAGATGGACAGGAAATGAAATTATGTGCCTACAACCAAATGTGCAGACCTCTCAGAGCTTTGAACCTGTCTTCAGTTCTGGTTCAAGTTCCACCACTAATTAACCATGTGATCTTGGGAAAGTTAGATAACCCTTCTGAATCTGGAATACTGATATCTATGTCACCTGGTTGTTGAGGGAGCCAATGGGACAATATACACCAAGTTCAGGACCCATACTGGACAACTGTGATTCCCTGGCTCCTAATGAAATGTGCCTTCTCTGGTTACTCCAAAGCTTACTTCTGTATGGCATGGACATTTCTTGAGTCCTTAAGGTATGAGGGTAACCTACAAGGTAGCCTAAGAGAAAAAAATATGGCAATACCTTCTATATGATGTACCTAACAGAGAAAATCCTTAGTTCAAGACCTCAAGAGGGGTGCCTTGGTGACTCAGTTGGATAAGCGACTGCCTTCCACTCAGGTTATAATCCTGGAGTCCCGGGATGGAGTCCTTTATCAGGCTCCCTGTTCAGCCCTCCAACCTCCCATGCATTCTCTCCCTCTCTCTCTCCCTCTCTCTCTCTCTCTCAAATAAATAAATAAAATATTTTTTTAAAAAACCAAAGAGTTCAAGTGAATTGTGTCTCCTAACTCTCCTGACCTACTTAAAAACTAATATACAAAGGATTTTCCCAAAAGGCAGTAAAAGTAGGCATTTATATTTGAAAACATCATAAAGAGCTAATAGTACTTAGACTGGTTTAATGGCACTCCATTTCATTAAAGAGTAGAGAAACTCATTGAAAGGGTATGAGTCATAAATTAGAGCATATAATTATAAAAGAACTCCAGGCAAGAATTCCAGGCAAGAATTACCTTTTTGCCCCTTTATCTCTACTCTAACCATTTTATTGGTTAGAATTTTATAGCTACACATTATAAAAATGTATCTACAAAGAAGTAAAAGATGAATTTCATAATTCTTAGTGAAAAAGTAGAGACTGTATTAATTTGTTTAGGGTCTCAGATCTGATATCTTTTTAGATTGTGTGGAGAGAAGAAAGAGAATGCCAAAAATGTGAATAGCATGGGCAAGAACGGTACCCTGTATCTGCTGATTAATCATTGTGCCTAGATTATCAAAGCCATAATGTAATCTAGTGATTTGAGCCTATATGATTTTATTATCTTGTGGGATTATATACATATACATATACATATACGATGGTTATTGGCTGGGAATGATGAGGTTTCAGAATTAGAAGTGGCCATAGAAGCTAAGAGATCTAGTAGTGCCCTTCATCTGACAGGTCAAATTTAAAGTCGCATGGAAACACAGAAACTATGACCAGGACCAGGACAGAAATAACCAGATGTCTGATCCCATGTCCATTTCAATCTTCAGAGCACATCTTCCAAAAAAAAGTTTAAAAAAGTGGAAAGAACACTACCTGGAACCAGAATACAGAAGATATACATACTAATGCTGTGACTTGGGGCCAATTACTTGATTGTACTCAGTCTCATTACCCATGGTTACAGCAATTTAAAGAAGTAATTCATAGCATTCTTATTAGGATTCGATGAGATAACAGATGTAAAATTGTCTCTAAACTATTCGAGTCATAAACCAGTAGTCTCATGGTGTTTGTTTAGCCTGGAGAGTTTTTGTAAGTGTTTAAAAATAGCTTAAAATTATAAATACCTGGAGATTTTACATAAAACTCTAGGGTTTTGCTTTTTCTTCAGCAGGAAGAAAGTCTGACAGTATGGGTTTTACATATCTCTGTAGCTACACCGGCGAGACACAAGAAACAGCTGTCACCACACAGGCATATATACTGTTTGCCATGGTTCCCACCCGGCTCCTGGCAGCCATCACTCTGCATTGCCTGGCTCTCGTCAGCATGTAAGATACTCATCCTTCGTTTAAGGCTTAATTCAGTGATCACATTTTGTCATGATTTAGACAGAAGGATCTTTATGCTTCACATAGACTGATACACACACTCTATGGAACCAAGCAGAATAAAATAAGCATGAAATGGATCTAAAATCACATGGCTAGGAGTAATTGTGAAAAAATACACTATTCTCGAGACGTAATTCCTAATCATAATGGTCCAGCTATATTTCTTCTAGATCTATTATAATCTATTTATAAAGAGAATAAGACATTGGCATAAACTTCTTTTCTCCTTGCAAGTTTGCAAATTAAACACTACTTCTTGCATAGTGAGAAGAGTTTTCTCAGAAACACCCCAGAGAAATGGGGTGCTAGAATGTCTTAAGCTACATGGCTCCATCTCCTGGTTTCAAAGAGCTTGAACACAAACATGAAACTCTCCAGAAGGAAATGTAAAAAGTGAAAAGAAAAATTGCTGTCTTCTCTGTCCTGCAAATTCATTCCTTTTTCTCTTGCTGCTTAAACTTAGTATTTAAGAACTCTCTTCCTGGAAAATAGATGACATGAATTTTTACAGTTAAAAAACACTCATGTTTTTCTTAACTCTGGGATGCGATAGTCACAATTGATTAGCCACATCACAAAATAAATCCTCATTTTAAAGTCTGAGGAGTTTTCCTCCCCCACTTTTATTAAGATATGATTAACATATTACATTGTACAAGTTTGAGGCATACAATGTGAGGACTGGATACACATACATTTTGAAATGATTGCCACAGTAAAGTTAGTTTTAACATTTCCATCAAAAGCAATCTATTGCTTCCTTCCAATAAACTCTTTCCCCCAGTGTGATTCTGTGGATTAGAATTCACTTTAGAATGGATGTTGTAGTATTTCTGGGCATGTGTGGTAGACATTACTAATTTTTAAGCAACATAGCATACCTCTCTCCTTTGATGTCACAAGAGAATTACGCTTCCTTGACATGGCAATATGATTTGCTTTGGCCAATAGATTTGAACAAAGTGGCTTACATCATTATATGTGGAAGTATGTCATTGCTGATGCTCAGTACTTTATTTCTTCCCTTGCCCTGGCAGAGTGGAAGCCCCCAGTAACCCAGGGGTCCAAATGACTAATGACTAATTGACTTCCACTGATCCTTATCAGACATGTAGCAGGGGCAACATAAATGAACTTCCATGATTTTAAGTCATTGAGTTATTGGAGAATGTTTGTTAACACTGCATAACATGATTCATCCTAACTGATGTAGGTATGTGAGAGACCACTTTATTTAGATACCTATTTTTTGCTTAATAATAACCAATTTAAAGATCTGAGGATGCAGAGTATATATTTTTTCCTTTGTTTCTTATATGTTGATATCAGACAATCTCAACGATGATAGATACACTGTGATAAAAGAAAATACCCATCTTGACACACATGTGAGCAAGTGTCGACATTGTCCTTTTTTAATTTTTTATTCAAATTTAATTTAGTTAACATATACTGTATTACTAGTTTCAGGGGTAGAATTTAGTGACTCATCAGTTGCATACAACACCCAGTGCTCATTATACCAAGTGCCCTTCTTAATGTCCATCTGCCAGTTACCCCATCCCTCCCCCCACCTCCCCTCCAGCAACCCTCAGTTTGTTTTCCACAGGTTAAAGTCTCTTATGGTTTGCCTCTCTCTGTGTTTTCATCTTACTTTATTTTCCTTCCCTTCCCCAATGTTCTTTGTTTTTTTCCTTAAATTCCACATATGAGTGAAATCATCTGATATTTGTCTTTCTCTGACTGACTTATTTTGCTTAGTTTAATACCCTTTGCTTTCATCTACATCATTGCAAATGACAAGATTTCATTCTTTTTGATGGCTGAGTAATAATTCATTGTATATGTATATATATTTATATATGTATAAATTATAATATATTTATATATAATTTGTATATTTAAGATATGTTATACATTATGATATATATTTATATATGAATTATAATATACGATTATATATTTTAATTTATACACATATGTGTATCTTAAATTGACGAAAAGAAACAACCTATGAAAATGCCTTTATTCTTTCAAAAAGTACTTCAGTGATGCCTGGCTGGCTCAGTCAGTAGAGCATTCAACTCTTGATCCCCAGGTCATGAGTTCAAGCCTGCTGTTGGGTGTGCAGCCTATTTTAAAAAAGAAAAAAAATATTTCAGTTATAGTATACTTGATACCTTTGGAGGTAACTAATTTTTTGGAGAAAAGACTAAAGTACCATGCAATATGACTAACGTGCCCATGGATATTCAGGGGTTAGTTTGACAAAATATAGAAGGCTGCCCGTGGACCTACCTGTGTGCATACTCACATGGTGTACATTTTTCTCATTGTCCACATTTGCATTTTGATAGAAACTCCCACATTGCCCTACTGAATAGGCAAAATATTCATCAAATTCTATTCTAAGGAACCAACAAGAAAATAGGTAAATCATTACATTTGAATAGGTTAAATGACATTCTATAAAATTAATGTAACTAAATGTAAAAGCTTAAATTTTACCTTTCCTTCTAGAACTTTTAGATACAATTCTCTTTTTTTAACATTTTATTTTCAAGTAACCCCTGCACCCAACATGGGGCTCAAAACTACAACCCCCAGATCAATAGTCACACACTCTTCTGACTGAGCCAGCCAGGTGCCCCTTAGATGCAATTTTCTGGAGTCTAACTCAACATAGTCCATTTAATACAATATGGACACATTCCCTAAAAGTTCCTTAAAAGCACTTTTTAAGCTACAAAATTACTATGGGTGCATTTCTTTAATAATATATAAAAATATAGATAAGATGATAAAGTCCTATAACATCCCACCACACCTAATATATTTCCTCCATGTGTGTGTCACAGTTTTGTGTGGATTTTTCCACTTAATGTTTTATCCTGGGTATCTCTCAATGGTATTAATATTATCCAAAAACATGTTTCATCTACATGTAATAATAATTATAATAGTAAGTACAATTTCTTGAGCTCTGGCACTGGGGAATTCTAAGTGTTGCACAAATCACTTGAGATATATTGTCAGTTAATCCTTAGAGCAGCCTTTTGAGGTATGAATTTTTGTGTCCCTCTTCCTCTTTCAGATCAGCACCAGTCAAGTAACTTGCTCAAGGACACAGTGCTTTTAAGAACTGAGGTTCAAACCAGGTGTGTGTCCTCTAAGGCTGGTGATTTTAAGCACCATAGCTCTGAGATAATAATGAATCTTTAAGGGAATATTCAGATTTTAACAATAAAAACCTCTGTATGTAAATTTTCTATATATTTTAAAATATATTCTTAGGATAGACTGGTTGAAGTAGAACTAACAAATCAGGAGATTTGAACATGTATTCGATTCTTGATGTGTATTGCCAAATTGACCTTCAAAAAGATTATACCAATTTACTCTGCCATCAACAATGAAAGGAATTTCCCATTTCACTTCACCAAGAATAGCTTTTTCAAAAATCTTAAATATTTTTCTGTTGTACCTTAAGATCATCTTATTTTTTCACTTATTTTATGACTACCGATGTATACATGTATTCCCATGAACTTTGGCTGTATTTCCTCTTTTTCAAACACGTTCTTCACTTCTTTGCCTATTTTTCTATTAATGAATGAATCTTCTAATCATTTGTCAGAATTTTTGTTATATTAAGGATTTTAAACTCAGTCACATATGTTGCACATGCTACCCCAGTTTGCCTTTTAATTTTGAAATTTTATTATGTAGTAAAAAAAAATCTATCAATAATTCGATGTCACCTTAGCTTTTTATGTTTGTTTTTAGGCTTGGAAAATAATTTGTACTTTTATATTTATAGCTTCTTAATTTTGCTCCATTTGCTTATTAAACTTACTACATTACTTCATTTTCCAAGCGACGATACTGTATCCGGTGTTTTGTTCATTAAATGATCTCACCTTTCACACCACCTTGAAATGCCATATTTATCTCAGCATCAATGCCTACATATATTAGACTCTATTCTACAACTTATTCTTCTATTACTAGCCTGCATTAATTGCTGACGTTTGATCATCTGTTTTAACAATTAGTAGTGAAAATTTCCACACAGAATTTTTCTTTCTCAAATGGTCTTGGACAGTTTCATCCGTTCATTCTTCCAGATGATTTTAGAACGGAGTTTCAAACCTCAAAAGAGAAGTCTATTGAGATTCGTATTCAAATTATTTGAAACATATAAATTACTTCGCAGAGAATTACACTTTTAAAATAGTTGCTCATTTGAGCATCCTTGCTAGTATTAAACCCTAAATCATCTTACTCAGATTCAGGACTATTTTTATTAATTTACATTGATTTTTTTAATTAAATTTTTATGGAGCCTAATTTGAAACTTTCTAGGGTCTATTCCACACTTTTGTCTCTAACCATGATAAATGTGGTCATTACAAAGTACTTCCCATTGTGGCTATGAAAATAATAAATAATGATAATTTGGTTTCGTTTTTATTTTCATGTAATACCCAGGTTGGCTTCCACATCCTATATCTACATTAACATACAGAAACTTCATGCTTTTTTGGTGACACAGAATCCAATATGTAAATGATATGTATCAAGTAGCTAAAGATCTAAAGTCAAGTCAATAAGCATTTCTCAGTTTGGGGAATTTTGAGAGGAACTGGTGGTCTTTTATTTTCTTTCTACATATGAAACTGGTGTCCTTTCTTTATCATACTTAAAAATATCTTCTAATTACTGTAATGTCCTATCTCATAGTCTTACAAACATACCTATAATTATACAACTTTCCCATCAAGTAACCTTAAACATATTTGCCTTGTCCCGAGTCTGAGAAGCCTGAAAAGATTAGTAACCCGGAATGCGATGTACAGCAGACACAACCTCCCTGAGGAGTAGCTGCTATTGCCAAATCCATAAAAAGATCTTCCCAAGAATTGGGGTCCATAAAAGTCCAAGAGTGAATAAGTTGTCTACTTCCCACATACCTCAAATCCCCAAGCCTCTTTGTGGGTATATGAGTTTACGGTTGAAGAAACTCATTAAGCTACAGTTTCTAAGATGCCTTCAAGTTTTATTTTTTATTTTTTAAGATATGTATTTATTTATTTATTTATTTGACAGGGACAGAGATCACAAGTGGGCAGAGAGGCAGGCAGAGAGAGAGGGGGAAGCAGGCTCCCTGCTGAGCAGAGAGCCCAACGTGGGGCTCGATCCCAGGACCCTGAGACCATGACCTGAGCCGAAAGCAGAGGTGTAACCCCCTGAGCCACTCAGGCGCCCCTGCCTTCAAGTTTTAGACCACCATTATATATCTCTGGCAGAAACTGAACAGTCTAGTAGTAAGGCAGGACTTCTATGGAGTTTTTTGCCTTAACATATACTAAAAAGGGAGTTCGGCAGTGAATGAATTTGAGCACACCAGAGTTGAAATTTAAAAGGCCTCCTTTGTGGGGCATCTGGGTGGCTGAGTAGGTTAAGTGGCCGACTGTTAATTTCAGCTCAGGTCACCATCTGAAGACTCTGAGATCAAGCCCCGTGTTGGGCTACCTACTTACCGCTGAGTCGGCTTGAGGATTTCTCTACCTCTGCCCCAACCCCTGACTCGTGTGCTCTCTCACTCTCTCTCTCTCTCAAATAAAACAAACAAAATCTTTTTTAAAAAAAAGACTAAGGGGGCACCTGGGTGGCTCAGTGGGTTAAAGCCTCTGCCTTCGGCTCAGGTCGTGATCTCAGGGTCCTGGGATCTAGCTCCACATCCGGCTCTCTGCTCAGCAGGGAGCCTGCTTCCCCCTCTCTCTCTGCCTGCCTCTCTGCCTACTTGTGATCTCTGTCAAATAAATAAATAGAATCTTTTAAAAAAATAAAAATTAAAAAAGAGTAAGTATCAATACAAGAAGTAATCAGCATCGACAACTTCAGCCTAGAAAAGAATCAAATAAGCTTTTACATTTCATGTTTTGTTGCAATAATCTGGATGTTTTTGTCTTAAATGTTCTCTCTTTAATACTGTATTTTTTGCTTTTTGGAAATTTTCTTAATTTCTGTCAGCTTAAAAGGGAAACTTTGGTGCCAGTTCAATAGTAAATGTTTATACTTAGCTATATATTTTATTGCGTTTTGGTTTTTTTGTTTGCTTGTGACTAGACTGATTTTTTTTTTTTTTTTTTAAGTAGGTAAGTAGCCTCTCCTTTCTTGAAGCTCTTGAGATTTTCTCTTTGGCTTTGGCTTCCAGACATTTCACCATATGGCTTCTAGGCATGGATGTGTTGTTTCCCTATCCCTATTTTCTACCCAATATGCAGAGGATCCCTCCCATCTGAAGACCAGAGTCATTATTTGATTTCTTCAATTATTTGTTCACTTTCTCCACACTGTTCTTTCTCATCATCTCCTCATATAAGTGTAAGGTCTCTGGGTCTATCCTCCAGGATACTTCTTTGCCTTGGCTTTTTGCATTCAGCTCTGGATGTAGCCTTCTGAACCATCACTCAGTTTACTAATTCAGTCTTCAGTGATCCACTCTCTTTAGCTAGTCTATTCTTTTCTTTTTATCAAAAAGTTTGTAATTAAGTTTCTTCTTTCTCATAGTAGCCTTTTATGGCAGACAAAATATGCTTCAAATCTTTAAAGATGCTTATTTTATTTATTTAGGGTTTTGTTTTGTTTTTTAACCCTGTTAACTGTGTTTCCTATGGGCATTTTTTTCTATTTATTGAGTCTGAGCCTCTCTTTTCGTATGTAAGTAACTATTACTTTTAAATTGCCTAGTCACATTTGTGTATCTGTAGATAGACATTTAAATGGTATAATATGGCTCAAGCACTTTTTCTGGAATCTTTGGAATCAAAACTCCCACTTTAGAGAAATTAAGTAGTGGACTTTGACCTGAAGTTAGAGGGTAAATACAACTGTTCCTTATTCTTCAGTTAAGATACTGAGTGCCTGTGGCCCAGAGCTTTGTACCCACTCAGTGGGGCTAAAAGTATTCTGGGTTTCACCTGGGAAAAATTCATATTTTATTTTCATTCATGTGTGTGTGAAAATATATTTCTCATCCATTCTGTATCTTCCAGAAATTCATTATTATTGTATTCTATTGACACTCTTTTTTTCTGCTTTTTCAACACTTGGAGTAGTTCTGAATTCAATCAGGCAGAATCATGTTTATGTGGTTGATAAAGTAATCAAATAAAAGCAACATTTGTTAAGTACTTCTTATGTGACCCTTAGTAAGCTAGCTATTTTAGATGGTTTTCTTTTTAATTCTCATGATAATTTAATGAAATAAGTACATTATTATGCCCACTTTATGAAGGAGGAAACAAAGGACCACAAAGTTTAAGGAAATAGCCTTAGACCACACAATCTAAGTGTCAGATTTGAATTTTTGGTTTTTGTTCACTGCTATTCAACTATTTCATTATTTGATGTCAATTCCAGAGAGCAGACTTTTTTTTTTTTTTTATTCATTTGACAGAGAGAGAGATCACAAGTAGGCAGAGAGGCAGGCAGAGACAGAGAGAGGGGGAAGCAGGCTCCCTGCTGAGCAGAGAGCCCAATGTGGGGCTCGATCCCAGGATCTTGGGATCATGACCTGAGCCGAAGGCAGAGGCCTTAAACCACTGAGCCACCCAGGTGCCCCAGAGAGCAGACTTTTGACAACTTTTCCCACCACTCAGAGTAGGGTTAGAAAAGCTGTATGATACTAGGCAACATTTTTGGGAAACTACAGTCCACTAAGTTCAGGGCAGCTAACCTCTGTTTACAAATCTAGGGAAAATATGGGACACCTGCATGGTTTAGTTAGTTAAGCATCCAACTTTTGATTTCAGCTCAGGTCACAATCTCAGGGTCATGAGATAGAGCCCCGTATGGGGCTCTACTCTGCGATGTGCATAGAGCCTGCTTGGGATTCTCTCTCTTCCTCTCTCTCTGCCCCTCCCTGCCACATTCACACACTCTCTCCCTCTCTCTCCAAAAAAATAAAAATTAGAAATAGAAATAAATGAATAAATATCAGAAAAAGAAACATCCCAAATGTCCACCAGGATATGAACTTACTCACGTAACACATAGAAAATATGTGTAGGGTTTTATCCAAGACTTGAACTAAAACTGGATAGACTATATTTATAGTTTGAAAAAAAATCAAGAATTTCTTTGTAGTGGTTCTTAAGTATCTATGAATTTGCTTATTTGTTTTAAATGGGAGTTCTGAGATAGTCACTTATGCCATACTTGTGATAAAGCCAAAAATGTAGAGGAAATAAACCGTCAGCCTTCTCATGAGAAATTTCAAGTGTATTTTTTGTAATGAGTGGACATCAGAATTAATATGTTCAAACAAATGCAAACATTAACAAACCTATAATGTTTTTTCAGTCTAATTTTTCATACATGCAAATATTTTGTGCTTTTCCTACCATGCATAGTTTTGTAGCCTCTATATTTTCATGCATCCTTTTCAAGTGGAAAAGTTATGAATCTAATTATGTTATCTATTTAGTTATACTACTTACTATAATGATCGCTTGATGTTTTCAATATGGAAATGGTACAGTTAGCTACAAACATAGCACCCAAAGATAATCAGTTTTAACATTTATTAAATATTCTTCCAAATGTTCTCCAGTACATGCACAGATGGATGACAGACAATTAGCTGAAGATTAGGCAAAAATGGCTAGACTTTTTAAAAACAATACAGAATAGCACTATACAGACTGTTTTTGCCAACCATTTTTCAGCTTACAGCTTATTTTTAGCATATCTATGGCTTAAATAATAATCCACATAGTAGTGGTTGTATACTATTCCATTTTACAGTTGTATACTATATAATCACTTAGAATGGTTCCAACTTTACATACTCTTTAAAAGCACTGCACAACCTTACATATTTATTGCAGTTTTTTCTGATACATGCTTAAAATAAATGCCTAGCTTGAGGAGGGTGCTCTATTTCAATTAGCTTAAATACTAGAAAAATTATTACAATTTAAACTCCCAGAAAGAAGATATAGAGGACCTATTTCCCTTCCCACTGTACCAAAACAAATGTCATTATTCTTTTAATCCTTTCCTACTTAATATCATTTCTTTTGAATGAATCTCTTTGTTATACAATTTCTGGTGAGGTTGAGCATCTCTCAATTTGTGCACTGAATTTATATCTTTTTATATAAAATCCCTTTATTACCCTATTATTACATTCATATGTTATTATTTGTTGGATACCAAAATTTCCTTTTTATTATAAGCTATCTATATGCTGCATATTTAGCAAAATTTTTTTCTCAATCATCTTTTAATTTTTTTATGATTTGTATCTAGTAAAAGGTTTTAAGTTTTACCTAGGCTATTTCATCAAACTTTTCTTTCACAACTGCCTTTGGTATCATGTTTTTTTCTAACACTTTAAGGGTATCAGTATTAATACTTGACTCCATATAGAATTTGTTTAAGCATAATTGTAAGGAAGGGATTCAAGCTTAACTTTATTTTGTTTTCTTTCAAATGGCAAGCCATTTCACTCATTTGTTTGACAAATATTTATGGAACATCTACTATGTGCCAACCAAAATGGGATATGATCATGAATTAGACAAGCATAGTCTGGACCCCCATGGTACTTATGGAACAGCTTTCTTTGACTTTTTGCCCCACCCTTTCCCATGTGGTATAATTCCCTCTTTCAGATCCACTCCTACTTGAAAGACCTAAAGATGTTTCCATTTTTCTGACAAAACCATGACTTATATAATACTGTATTTCATAATTTCAGAGACAGAGTGGGGGGTTTGGGGGGTAGGGAAGGAAAAAATGATACAAGATGGAATCAGGAGGGAGACAAGCCATAAGAGACTCTTAATCTCATGAAACAAACTGAGGGTTGCTGGGAGGAGGGGGGTAGGGAGAGGGTGGTTGGGTTATGGACATTGGGGAGGGTATGCGATATGGTGAGTTCTGTGAAATGTGTAAGCCTGATGATTCACAGACCTGTACCCCTGGAGCAAATAATACATTATATATTAATAAAAATAATTAATTTTTTAAAGTTAGGATATGGAGAAAGGGGGACCCTCTTACACTGTTGGTGGGAATGCAAGTTGGTGCAACCACTTTGGAAAACAGTGTGGAGATTCCTTAAGAAATTAAAAATAGAACTTCCCTATGACCCTGCAATAGCACTACTGGGTATTTACCCCAAAGATACAGATGTAGTGAAAAGAAGGGCCATCTGAACCCCAATGTTCATAGCAGCAATGGCCACGGTCGCCAAACTGTGGAAAGAACCAAGATGCCCTTCAACGGACGAATGGATAAGGAAGATGTGGTCCATATACACTATGGAGTATTATGTCTCCATCAGAAAGGATGAATACCCAACTTTTGTATCAACATGGACGGGACTGGGAGAGATTATGCTGAGTGAAATAAGTCAAGCAGAGAGAGTCAATTATCATATGGTTTCACTTATTTGTGGAGCATGACAAATAACACAGAGGACATGGGGAGATGGAAAGGAGAAGGGAGTTGAGGGAAATTGGAAGGGGAGTTGAACCATGAGAGACTATGGACTCTGAAAAACATTCTGAGGGTTTTGAAGGGGAAGGGGGTGGGAGGTTGGGGAAGCCAGGTGGTGGGTGTTATGGAGGGCATGTATTGCATGGAGCACTGGGTGTGGTGCATAAACAATGAATTCTGTTATACTGAAAAGAAATTAAATAAATAAAATAAAAATTTTAAAAAAATGTTTTTAAAACAAAACAAAACAAAAAAAGGTAAACTAGGGAGCCTGAGTAGCTCAGTTGGTTGAGCATTTGCCTTCAGCTCTGGTCCTGCAATCAGACTGCACCATTGGTGAGAAGTCTGCTGGAGGACCTCTCTCCCTCTTCTTCTTCTTTTTTTTTTTTAAAGATTTTATTTATTTATTTGATAGACAGAGATCACACAAGTAGGCAGAGAGGCAGACAGAGAGGGGAGGGGAGAAGCAGGCTCCTTGCCGAGCAGAGAGCCCAATGCGGGACTCAATCCCAGTATGCTGGGATCATGACCTGAGCCAAAGGCAGCGGCTTAATCCACTGAGCCACCCAGGTGTCCCTCCCTCTTCTTCTGTCCCTCTCCCTGCTCATGCGCTCGTGCTCTCTCTCAAATAATTAAATCTTTTAAAAAAAAATGTATCTCTCATTTAAACTCTAGTATCTTTAAGGGAAAGTCCTTTTTTCTATTTTCTATTTTCCTTAATGCCTAAGACAGTGTCCACAATGAATGACTAGCAGATAACTGCTAACTGATAAGCCTCCAGCAAAGACCATTTGAACATGCTCTTTCATTGTCTAGTTTAATGAACCCTCTATCTTCTCGGTTACTTACACTTGAGCATCTGAAAATAGGAAAAATATGCATCTGGGCAACTCATTACTCAACACAAATCTTATATGGCTTCTCAAATTTATCAGAGGCCTTACTATATTTTTCACATATGTTTGCTCTCTGACTCCCCTTACATCACTAAGCTTTCTGCCTTTCTCCTTATTTTCAACTAATAACTTTGCCTCTACTCTATATTGTTATGGCAACTCCATCTTACAACTACCAACTCTACAAATTTAACCTGAAACCAAGCTCACCTTCTCCATCTTCCTACCCATTATATCCAACAAGGATTAGTCCTTATATTTTGTAGGACCCATCACCTGTCTCCTTTCTAAGGATGCTAAACCTTGCATCCATCTCCTTTTTATCTCTCATGCATAGTCTTTTCTCTCTCTCTAGGGGACCATTCCCTTCAACATGCACATACATTTTAAAACCTTCATTATTCATTTTTGATAGGTTGTTGGCTTTCTTAGTCATTTATAGAAGTAGTTTATATTTTATAGACAGTCACTTTTTTCTCAGAAATGTTACAGATAACATTCTGTTTGTTATTAAGTCTGAATAAATTTTCAAAAATTTTAAATAACCAGAGCTTTTATTTATTTCCTTTGTTGTTTCAGAGATTTGTACATTGCCTAGTAGAAACTTTTCCTAGTCCAAAATTTTCTAAATATTTTTCTGTTTTCCTTTAGTATTTTTTTTAGTTTTATCATATACACACTGCCTAGAATTCATCTTTGTGTATGATATGTTAATAATTTTATTTGCATTTCTTTTCAGATCTATAGCTAAATGTTTTTTTTGTTTGTTTGTTTTGTTTTTTTTTTTTAAAGATTTTATTTATTTATTTGTTAGAGAGAGAGAGAGTGAGCACAGGCAGACAGAGAGGCAGGCAGAGGCAGAGGGAGAAGCAGGCTCCCTGCTGAGCAAGGAGCCCGATGTGGGACTCGATCCCAGGACGCTGGGATCATGACCTGAGCCGAAGGCAGCCGCCTAACCAACTGAGCCACCCAGGCATCCCTAAATGTTTTAATGCCATTTGCTAAATAGTTCACCACTATGTGCCGACTTTACCACAAACCTAATCTCCATATACATACATGTGTTTCTGTAACCTCTTGTTTTTTTCTCAAATTGTCTTTGTCTATACATAGACAAATTTCTGGCTCTGTGGTACATTTTAACATCTAATAGGGTCAGTTCCTCCTCATTCTTTTTCATTTTTTAGAATTTTCGTGACAGTCCTTGAACATATAAGGGTGACCTTTTTAAATTCCATTTTAAAATCCTATCAAGTTTTTACTGTGGTTGTGTTGAAACAATTTTGAAAAGACTTGACATTTACAGTAGTGAGTCTCCCCATCCAGAAACATAAATTCATTACAGCTCCACATTCGGGTAGACTTTTTGTCCTTTAATAAAGTTTTTACAGATTATAGGAAGAAGATGTGGAGGAACAAGTTTTCATGGTACTTTTAGCTTTGCTGCCATTATTCATTAATCTAAATTACTTAGATTTGGGGTGCCTGGGTGGCTCAGTGGGTTAAAGCCTCTGCTTTCAGCTCAGGTCATGATCTCAGGGTTCTGGGATCGAGCCCAGCATCCGGGGAGCCTGCTTCCCCCTTTCTCTCTGCCTGCCTCTCTGCCTACTTGTGATCTCTCTCTCTCTCTCTCTGTCAAATAAATAAATAAAATATTTTAAAATAAATAAATAAATAACCCAAATTTAATCCAGAGTTAGGTTGCAGTGTAATTTCCAAAATAATGAAAAAATTCCTGAGAAAGCCATCATTTGAAAGAGCATATTCCTGAGCAGAGAATAAAATTAGGAGAATAACTTTGTCTTTCAAGCAGCACTCTCTTCAGGGCACCTAAACCGGGTCCCCTCTGGAGGGTCAGAATTCAACTGGATATTCTTCCTTTGCATACTTTGCTCTTGCCACCTGTCCCCAGGCTTCCTTTGAGCCGATTCCAGTTTTTGAAGGGGACTATTTTAAATTTTGTTTATTCCAAATTCATTATTCTGGGCCAGCGACATAGCATTTGCAAAAGTATGACTCACCTTAATTAATACTCATTAAGTCCATCCTTTAGCTTTTTAATGTAGCTGAACACAAGAGTTTCATTAACAAGGAGAGATGGAAAAGGGTAGTCCAGCAAAGAGGAGGATACTCTGGTAGTCATTCTGATAAATTATTTGCACATGGTTCTCTGGCTCTACTCTGTACTACTATTTTTTAGCAGCTTGAGAGTGAGAAGCAAAGAGTCAATTTCTACACAAAAGTCAGATTTTCAGCACTAGCATGCTGTAAATATCAATGATGACAATGACAAAAGGCATTTATTAAACACAATCAATTCTAGATGCTGTTCTAAGGATAGTTAAGTTAATAACTTACTAAACCACATAGATTTTACTAGGCCCATTTTTACAAACAAAGATATTGAAACTCATGGAGTTTAAGTAAACTCTAGAAAATGGCAGGGCCAGAGGGCAAAATCAGGTGGGTTGGGCTCTACAGCTACAGGCTGTTTCTCTGCTACCCCACAGCCTGCCCATTACCATTAAGTGATTTACCTATTGTATTAGTTATGTATGGCTGTTGTAACAAATTACCACAAATTACATGACTTAAAACAACAGAAATTTAGGGGCACCTGGGTGGCTCCGTGAGTTAAACCTCTGCCTTCAGCTCGGGTCATGATCCCAGGGTCCCAGGATTGAGCCCCACATCGGGCTCTCTGCTCAGCAGGCAGCCTGCTTGCCCCTCTCTCTGTGCCTGCCTCTCTACCTACTTGTGATCTCTGTCAAATAAATAAATAAAATCTTTAAAAAAATTTTTTTAAAAACGATAGAAATTTATTCTCTTATATTTCTGGTGATTGAAAGTCCAAAATCAGTATCACTGGGTTGAATCAAGGTGTCAGTAGGGCAGCACATGGTCTGGACATTCTGGGCAAGAATATATTCCTTGCCTTCCCCCCTCATTACCTTCCAGCTTCTGGTGGCTAGGGGCATTCCTTGATTTGTGGCCACATCACTCCAATCTCTGTCTCTGTCTTCACATTGTCTTCTCCCCAATATGAGTTGTGTGTGTGTGCATTTGTGTGTGTGTGTGTGTATGTGTGTGTGTTCAGATCTCCCTTTTCCTCTCTTTTATTAGAGATACATGCGGTGGCATTTAGGGCCCAACTGGATAAGCCAGGGTACTGTTTCTATCTCAAAATAATTAACTTAATCACATCTGCAAAGATCCTTCTTCAAAATAAGGTCACATTTACACGTTCCAATGAGTAGGACCTGATATCTTTGGGCGCCATTATTCAACCTACTATACCTACTTATGTTCCACTCAAGAAAAAAACAAGAATAAAAGTAAAATCAAATCTTTAAGTTGCTCCCATTTTAAATATGAAGAGAAGAATCCCAGTCCACCAAAATGTGACACAGGAGAATTTTACAGTCACCAAAAACTCCCAGATGTCAAATACAGGTTTTTCCCAGTAATACTAGTAAGTCCCGGTGTTTAGCTTAGTATCTTGCATATAGGTACTTAAGAAATATTTGTTGAATTAAAATTTGGTAAAACCTGTGGAAATTTATCATTAGCTAGTTATACTAATTTTTTATTAAGTTTTTAAATTTTAATTCCAATATGGTAAACATACGTGTTGTATTAGCCTCAGGTGCACAATATAGTGATGCAATGATTCTGTATATTATTCAGTGCTCATCATGATAAGTGTACTCTTAATCCCTTTCACCTATTCCTCCCACGCACCATCCCTCTGGTAACCAAGTTTGTTCTCTATCGGTAAGAATCTGTTTCTTGGTTTGCCTCCCCCTTTTTTTTTTCTACTTTACTCATTTGTTTTATTTCTTAAATTACACCTATGAGTGAATTTGTCTCTCTCTGGCATTTCACATAGCATTATACTCTCTACCTCCATCCATGTTGTTTAGTTGCACTACCTATTAATGGAAAACATTATTTTTTTATTTTTTAAAGATTTTATTTATTTAAGACACACACACACACAGAGCACAAGCAGGGGGAGTAGCAGGCAGAGGGAGAGACAGAAGCAGGCTCACACTGAGCTGGGAGCCCAACATGGGGCCCTATCCCAGAACCCTGGGATCATGACCTGAGCTAAAAGCAGCTGCAGCTCAGCCACCCAGGAACCTCCAAAACATTAATTTAAAAAAAAAAAAAAA
>ML104864.1:173431-317406 GCA_003697995.1 Taxidea taxus jeffersonii | reverse complement strand
TTTTTTTTTTTTTAATAATAACCATCCTGACAGATAATCTTATTGTGGTTTTGATTTCAATTTCTCCAATGACAAGTGACAGAGAGCATGTTTTTCATATACCTATTGACCATTTATATGTTTTCTTTGAAGAAATATCTATTCAAGTTTTTAGCCTCGTTCTTAATCAGGTTGTGAGGGGGGTTGCTATTGAGTTGTACGGGGTTTCTTTTTTTTTAATATTTTATTTATTTATTTGACAGAGATCACAAGTAGGCAGAGAGGCAGGCAGAGAGAAGAGGAAGCAGGCTCTCTGCAGAGCAGAGAGCCCGATGCAGGGCTTGATCCCAGGACCCTGAGATCATGACCTGAGCCAAAGGCAGAGGCTTCAACCCACTGAGCCACCCAGGCACCCCAAGTTGTAGGGGTTTCTTATATATATTTTGGAGATTAATGCTGTATCATATACATGGTTTATAAATATATTCTCCCTTTCCATAGGTTGGCCTTTTCACTCTGTTAATTATTCCTTTGCTGTGTAGAAACTTTCAGTTTGTTGTAGTCCCACTGTGTTGATTTTATGCTTTTGCAGCCTGTGCTTTTGGTATCATACCTGTGTAATCATTGCCAAGAGCGATGTCATGAACTTTTTCCTGTGTTTTCTTCCAGGAGTTTTATAGGTTCCAGGGTCTTATGTTTAAGTCTTAAATCCATTCTAAGTTGATTTTTATGTGTGATGTATGATAAGGGTCTCATTTCATTCTTTGCATAAAGATATCCACACTTTTAATCAAGGCAGTTTTACATGGTCCAACAAAAATATTTGTTTGAGAAAGTTTTAGAAAAGATAACACTTCCAAAAAAGAATGATTAAATGTTTATCAGGACACCTAGCTGGCTCAGTCAGTAGAGCATGTGACTCTTGGTCTTGTGGCCCTGAGGTCAAGCCCAATGTTGCACATGGAGCCCACCAAAACAAACAAAGAAACAAACAAACAAACAAAAAAACCCACCTGAATTAAATTAACAAAATGTCTTTTCTAATATATATATGGATTCACAGACTTCTCTCCAAGTAAGTACTGGTCTGCACAATAAGAAATAGGTTTGTCCTCACCTTAAAAACAGACCAGTATATCCTAAACTTGAGAATTCTTTGAACTTGATAATATGTTCACTGACTCCAATGAGGAGAAGAGTCTATCATTCTACTAAAATTTAAACACCACTTCCAGCTCTTTCAGAAGAGCATACAACCCTTGATCTCAGAGTTGTGAGTTCAAGCCTCATGTTGGGTATAAAGATCACTTAAAAATAAAATCTGTAAATAAATAAGTAAACAACATTACTTAAGATGACCCCACCATCAACAAAAAAACCAAACATGAAAATTGAAATTGCCACATTTTGTTATAAGGTAGGCACACAAACAACTCCAAATATACTTATATTTTTTGAAGATTTTCATCCAAAGAAAATATAAAATTTAATAATTCTTGTAGAAAACATACCCGAGGATCACAGTGGTCTGGGATTCTAGTTGAGAAATACTATAGCAGGCCATGCCAGGAAATAGCTAATCTTAAAATATTTTCTTAGACCCATAAGTTACACTCTTGCAACATAACCGAAGCCAGTATGTGAAGAGTACTTGAAATAGACTTTGTGGGAATGGCTTGTTAAGTGCCAACAGTATGGACACGGTGATGTTGAGTTCTGCTAAGTGCTCACTTACCATGGAGATATGAAAGCACACACTCACCGATTTGTTACTCCTTAACGTTTATTTTAAAAAAAACATTTCACAAAGATATTAATAACTCTACTTGGGCTCTGTCCATTCCAGGCTGAAACAAATATGAAAATTATTGGCACATATAAAAAATAATGCCTAATGGAGCAGGATTTTTAAAGCCAGTTTCCCAAGGGTACCATAATGCAGAATGGAACTGAAGTCCAAGTAGTTGTCTTCAAGTTTTGTATATAAACTTAGTGGAACTGGGTATTACTTGTCCCCAAATCTTGAACTGCATTACCTTTTTGTTGTTGTTATTGAATTGAATTTTTATAAACTAGAGAACAAGAAAACCACAAGGAAATGATATATTAAAATTGAGTATCTACCAGTGGAGTTGCAAATACATATGATGAGATAAAGAGACTGTTAACTTGCCCTTCAGAGCATTTTGTAATATTAAGTCAACTGTTTATTAAAAACACATGTATATTAGGGGTGCCTGGGTGGCTCAGTTGGTTAAGTGTCTGCCTTTGGCTCAGGTCATGGTCCCGGGGTCCTGGGATCATGAAGACTCCCTCTTCAGGTGGGAGTCTGTTTATCTCTCTCCTTCTGCCGCTCCACACTCCCCACCCCACTCATGCTCTCTCTCAAATAAATAAATAAGATATTTTTTTTTTAAACACATGTATGTTAGAATGTATTGAAGTGTTAAACTTACATGGTTGAAAATAACTATGGAAGTCCCCCTGAAGAGATTGAAAGAAAAATTACAGGAATTGTGTCAAAACATCTGAAAATAGGGATGCCTGGGTGACTCAGTTGATTAAGAATCTGCCTTCCACTCAGGTCATGATCTCCAGGTCCTGAGACTGAGCCCTGAATTGGGCTTCCTTCTCAGCAGGGAATCTCTCTCTCACTCTCCCTCTGCCCCTCCCCATTGCTTGTTCTCTTTCTCTCTCTCTCAAATGAATAAATAAAATCTTAAGAAAGAAAAAGAAAGAAAGAAAGAAAGAAAGAAAGAAAGAAAGAAAGAAAGGAAGGAAGGAAGGAAGGAAGGAAGGAAGGAAGGAAGGAAGGAAGGAAGGAAGGAAGGAAGGAAGGAAGGAAGAGAAAGACATCTGAAAATAGAACCCATTCTAGTCTTACTCTTTCCCTCTAGCTACCAATGAGTAAATGTCGGGAGGGGATTGAAAATTATGAAATGCTCACTTTGAAACAAATCATTTCCACTTAACAGTGTTTCTCTTTTCCCTTTGATTTTGGGGAAGGGACAGAAATGAACTATAGTATTCTGACTTTGAAGAGATAGAGAAACAGATTCCTAAGTGCTGACCTAGGATTATTTGATTTTCATCCTGACTTCTAATCTAAAGTACACCAGATGAGAATCAGTATATTTTACTGGGAGACTATAAGACTTTCAGCTCTCCACTTTCCCTCTGTTAACAGTTGTAGGAGTGTAAGCAAACAATTTTACTACTCTACACCTCAGTTCATGTAGAAACAAAATATGAATAATGGCATATGTCTAGAAGCATAGGACAGGAACAGATGAGATTTTAAGAATGCTTTCAAGGTATTAGATTTTTATTTTATAGACTTCTCTAAAGAGATTGGAGTTATTCAAACCTACATAAATGCTCAAGAAATTAAACAGTTCCATATCTAAATTATCACTGTAACATGTCATATACTTTGATTGTTTCAAATTATTTAGAGATTAACTCAAAGAAGTTCATATAGAAAGACTAGTCTAGATCCATTAACTTTGGGCTTTATAAATAATAGTAATATCTGGAAGATTTCAGAGTGATAATATGAACATAAGTTTGAAACTTATAATAAGTAGTATTATTGGTTTTTAATTGCTCGCTGTTACTTCAAAAGACTGAGTGCTCAAGTCTAAGGGTTTGATTTTAGTATTTTTGTTGTTTTTTCTTCTTTCCATGCATATATCATAACCCAGAGTTGGTATAGGACAAATTGACTTTGAGCATATTCTATAATTTTTAAAGTGTATTTGGATAGCATATAAATGAATTAATTGCCAAATAACTTGCACTTCATTGACACTATCAATTTTGTTCTCAATTAGTGGAAAAGAAACATTAGTATCATCATTAAAATGTATCTTTTATTAAAATGCAAACCAACAAAGGGAAAACAATGGTTTGACAAAGAGTAATAAACCTAGATGAAGGCAAGAAAGAAGATTTAAAAAAAACTAGAGGATGCGGGGCACCTGGGTGGCTCAGTGGGTTAAGCTTCTGCCTTCAGCCCAGGTCATGATCTCAGGGTCCTGGGATCTAGCCCCGCATCAGGCTCTCTGCTCGGCAAGGAGCCTGCTTCCCCCCACCCTCTGCCCTCCTGCCTCTCTGCCTGCTCATGATCTGTGTGTGTGTGTGTGTGTGTGTGTGTGTGTGTCAAATAAATAAATTAAAAAAAAAAAAAAACTAGAGGATGGTACACAAAAGAAAGGACAAAAATAGGATTTTAAGCCCAAATATATCAACAATTACAAAAAGCATGCACTTAAAAATTCCTTCTTTAGGTCTCCCCGACTTATCGATCAACCTTTGGCTCTGAGGTACTATAGAATTTCCAAACCATTTATGGCACTTTTTTTTTCTTTTCAGTCTTTAGATTCACTGTACTTTATTATTTACTCTTCTATTTTCTGACCTTTTCATGAAGCTAGAGCTCTTTGCCAATGATTCCTTTCCAAACAGTAATTCTTTATTGGATTTCCTATCTCATTAATTTTATCAGCAATATTTTGATGGATTTCTTATAACTTTGTTCTGTATTCTTTTCTTAATCTCTTGAATTCCATTTTCCTCAAAAGCAAAATGTAATCTACTAACTTGAAGAATATAAAATTGCAGCTTTTCTACAAAATGATTTTTCTGAAGTAAAAATCCTTGGAATGTTAATTCTATTGTCAGTAAGAGTATGATTAGAACTGGATTTCTGCCTTAAATTTAAAAACAAAAACCTATCTTCCTAAACTTATTTCTTCCATCTGTTTGGAGGTTTGTGATCATTTGCTCTTACCTTCATACTTCATATTCCTTTATAAAATGAAGTTAGCTGCCTTTGGCTCAGGTCATGATCTCAGGGTCCTGGGATCTAGCCCCACATCAGGCTCTCTGCTCAGTGGGGAGCCTGCATCCTCCTCTCTCTCTGCCTGCCTCTCTGCCTACTTGTGATCTCTGTCAAATAAATATATAAAATCTTTTAAAAAAATAAAATAAAATGAAGTTAGAAAGGTGTCCTTTGATATACTTTTTTTTTAAGATTTTATTTATATTTATTTGTTAGAGAGAGAGAGAGAGAGCACAGGCAGACAGAGAGGCAGGCAGAGGCAGAGGGAAAAGCAGGCTCCCTGCTGAGCAAGGAGCCCGATGTGGGACTCGATCCCAGGACGCTGGGATCATGACCTGAGCCGAAGGCAGCCGCTTAACCAACTGAGCCACCCAGGCGTCCCTGATATACTTTTTTTAATTTTATTTTTTTCAGTGTTTCAAGACTCATTTTTTATGCATCACACCCAGTGTTCCATGCAATACATGCCCTCCTTAATACCCACCACCACTTTGATAAACTTAAAAAAAAATGTATAGACTTATTCTTTTTTTTTATGGTGAAAAAAACTATATTTCTTTTTTTTTACATATATTTATTTATTTATTGTGTTATGTTAGCTACCATACAGTACATGATGAGTTTTTTTTGTTTTTTTTTTTCATTTTTTTCTTTTTTTTTTTAAATTTAAGCTTTATTTAAACATATAATGTAACCCCACCACCCTCTCCCAACCCCTCTTCCCCCCACCCCCCTCAGTTTGCTCCATGACATTAAGAGTCTCTTTTGGTTTGTCTCCCTCCCGATCCCATCTTGTTTCATTTTTACTTTTCCTACCACCTTAACTCCCACCCCCGTTGCATCTCCACTTCCTCATATCAGGGAGATCATGTGATAGTTGTCTTTCTCTAGTTGACTTATTTCTCTAAAAACTATATTTCTATTTAGCCAGCTGGACTCAGTTTAGATGATTCCAATTTTATTGGCAACATTCAAAGCTTCATAATCAGGAGCCAGTCAAACATATCCCTTCTTCTTCCCATCGGGTCTGATCAGGGTGTTGATCTTGGCCACATCAAAGTCCTAGAGCTTCTTCACAGCCCTTTTGATCTGGTGCTTATTGGCCTTGAAATCCACAGTGAACACAAGTGTATAGTTATTTTCTTCTTTCTTCAGGGTTTGCTCTGTATTCAGGGGGAACTTGATGATGGCATAATGGTCAAGTGTGTTTCTCCTGGGGGCATTCTTTCAAGGATATTTGCGCTGCCTTCAGAGACACAGCATCTAGGTGGCATGCAGATCATTTTTGTGTGGCCATGGACTTCTTACAGCACTGCTTTCTTGGCCTTCCAAACCTTTGCTTCGGCCTCAGCTTTGGGAGGAGCAGAGGCTTCCTTCTTCACTTTGGGTGCCATCTTTGTGAAAGGCTCAGCGACTTCATTGCATAGTTCCTTTATATTCCTCTCCGTCATATCTTTTATATCTTTGAAAATAGCTTTCCATTATATGGACAATAGAATAATACCAGAGATATCTTTTTTATTAAATTAGTTACAAATGTTCTATAGTTGCACATGGTTTTCAAAAATCAAATACCACCAAAAGATACATCTACAAGGAGCAGTTCTCCTCACCACCTGCCACGCCCAGTTACTGTCTACAGGAGCAACTATTTTCAACTCTCGGATGATTTTTTTTTTAATTTCTTCTGCATTCCTAAATCTGTGTATGATGCCACTTCTGATCTATCAGTTTTGTCATGACTTTTTGGCCCTTCAGTGTGGTCTATTTCACTTCACTTCCCTTCCCCCATCATCCCAATGGGGTCATAGCCATGCTTACATTGTCACCAGCTGTAAATGTTGCTGGGATAATTTGTGAACTACAACTACTTTTCTTACTTCTAGAACTTCAGTAGAACAGATGTAAAAATAAAAAAACAGTAAAATAAAGAGCAGGGGAAAAAGTCACAAATTCAACTTTTTAATAAAAGGCAGAAAGTGAGATACTGTTTTTTGCTTTGCTTATTGTTTAATTTTGAAGTCTCTAACATTCATTTTCCTTTTGATGGAACTCATATTCTTTTAATTCTGGTAATTGCTTCTTCAAATAATTTAGAGGTGTCACAGAATGTGGTTACAGAACAAGTAACTGACCTAGCAGAGAAAAGGAAGCTACAAATAAGGACTGCTAATGAAAAAACCTCTTTAGTTTTGCTCTCTGGGAAGATCATCCTTATATTTGTTCTGGAAGATCCCTTTTGAGAAAGGCACAGGGGAGAATTTCTCTTAATATTAGCAACCCCTTCCTATTGTTACAGTGATGGAGACTCTGAGTCAAGGCTTTAAAAAACAGGTTTTTGGTTTCTAGGGTTTACCAGGTCTGAAATGGCAATCCTATAGGCAGATATCCAAAGCCAATAAACATATGACACTGTGAACCTTGGATCTCCATGCCAGCATAGGAATTCTTGTTTTACAGCAGTAGACTTCAGTATTCTGTCTTTGCCTTAACCCTCAGCACTTCTATAAGTATGAACTCACTATAAGTGTGAAGTGATGAGTTAAAAACAATATTCCCTTTTCCTCAAGCTTCAGCTCAGTATTCTTTCGTACATTGTTCTTTGTATTAACATACTCATAAATGCATCTACTGGAAATATTAGTTTTGTGTAGATAGATATAGTATATATAACAAAACTTCCAAACATCTAGGTAAAGGGAAAGACCAGAAAGTTTTTTATCTATAAATATTTTATCTATAAAGGAAAAACAATCACATTTCTATTATACTTCTTAATAGTTATATTATATCCAAGATAGTAACAGAACAAATATCTTCCAAGTGGCAAAGAAAGACACCTGTTTTATCAGTCATCTACTGCAACAAAATGCCACTCTAAAACAGAAACTTGAAACAACACTGATTTATTAAGCTCATCAGTGTGCAAATTGACCAGTTAGGTTGAATACTGCTCAGTGATTTTTTTGGTCTCAGTTGGGCCCTCCTTATATATGGGGGTCAGATGGCTATTGGCTAACCTAGAATAGCTAACATAGAATGGTTTCATATGGGATAACAGCAGTAAGTTTGTTCCAGGCAATGGCTGAACACAAGAGCAATAAAACAGGGGCTTTTACATACTCTACTCATATTGTATTTGTAACATTCTGTTTGCCAAACAAGTCACGTGACCCAAGCCCAGAATCAAGCCAGAGGTACATGAAAGACTAAAGAATTAGGGCCTTTTTGCAGTCTACCATATCTATAAACTCAGAGGTCTATACTTTATTTTATCCAAAATAAAGCACAGATATTTCCAAACATTAAAGTACTATTTAATACTCATTGTTTGTCTTTAGGAGAGTTACTAGAAAATATTTTTATAACCAGAAGAAAAATGAATCTAAGAAGAATTATAGAATACAACAAATAATGATGAGAAAAAATGAGTAAAACATTATTAAGTATCAAAATTCATTAATCTTTTTTAAAAAATCTGCATCTAAAAGTCCAAATTGTATCAAAATGTAAGTTTGAAGAGAGAAAGGAAATGTAAGTGAAAAAAAAAAGATGTAAAACACATTAAACTTTTATCTTGTGATGAGAGTTTTACTCTAAATATTTTGAGAAAAAATATATTGTTAGTATAATATATATCCAATAGAGGAAAAAAGGAGAACAAAGAAAACTTCATTATTCCAATTAAAGTCAGGATAAAAAATAAGATAACATATAAGTGTAAAACATGAAATACGATGGTATTTATAGCTGTAAATAGCTATAAATATAGCAGCAATGAAAATAAACATAAATGGATAAACTTTCTTATAACACTGACTGCTAGAATTTTTAAAAATCAAGGCAAGTGCTTTCTATAAATAACACTGAACCAAACTGGTACAGAAAAGTTAAAAAATAAAGTAACAGGAAAAGATGATAGAACATAAAAATGTTAATGTAAAGACTATTGGAATTTTGGAATCAAACAAGACAGAATCAAAGAAAGTCACGCTGGAAATTTTTAGTAATAAAATTTCCAAACCTAAGATTAATATATATATCATGAATATTTGCTCACCTGATAACATGGCTTCAATATAAGCACAGCAAAACTGATAGAACTTATAGGAGAATTTGAGAAATTTATTATCAGTAGAGCAGAGCTTAACCTCTCAAAGTATCAAGCAGACAAAAACATTATTAGTATAGAGAAAATTATTAGCAATCAATAAACTTGATTTAACACTCGTCTTTTTTTTTAACACTGATGAAGGAAACATTTACAATTGACAAAATACTAGACCACAAATGAGACCTCAACAATGTCCAACAAATTACTATTATTCAGCTTATATTTACCATAATGTAGAAAAAATGAGAAACCAGCCACTTGAAAGACACCATTCTTTTGAAAGGAATAAAGTAATTAAGAAATCTGTATACTTTTTAAAGTTTCAAAGTTTTGATTAAGAAAAAATTACTGGGGGTATGCCTGGGTGGCTCAGTTGGTTAAGCAGCTGCCTTCGGCTCAGGTCATGATCCCAGCGTCCTGGGATCGAGTCCCACATCAGGCTCCTTGCTTGGCAGGGAGCCTGCTTCTCCCTCTGCCTCTGCCTACCACTCTGTCTGCCTGTGCTCTCTCTCTCTAACAAATAAATAAATAAATAAATAAATAAATAAATAAATATCTTTAAAAAAAAAAAAAGAAAAAATTACTGGGGCACCTGGGTGGCTCAGTGGGTTAAGCCTCTACCTTCAGCTGAGGGCATGATCTCGAGGTCCTGGGATTGAGCCCCGCATTGGGCTCCCTACTCAGCGGGAAGCCTGTTTCCCCCTCTCTCTCTGTCTGCCTCTCTGCCTACTTGTGATCTCTGTCAAATAAATAAATAAATAAATCTTTTAAAAAAAATTACAAAAACACACATTGAATTTCTATGTCAATAACTGCGTTAAAAAAACATTGTTTTAGGTTCACATAGAAGGCCAGTATTTGGGGCACCTGGGTGGCTCAGTGGGTTAAAGCCTCTGCCTTCAGCTCAGGTCATGATCCCAGGGTCCTGGGATCGAACCCCACATCGGGCTCTCTGCTCAGCAGGGAGGTCATGATCCCAGGTTCCTGGGATCGAGCCCCACATCAGGCTCTCTGCTCAGCAGGGAGCATGCTTCCCTTCCTCTCTCTCTGCCTGCCTCTCTGCCTACTTGTGATCTCTGCCTGTCAAATAAATAAATAAAAATGTTAAGAAAAAAAAAAAAGAAGGCCTATTTAACAATTAATGTTTCAAGTTTTTAAACTTTATGCAGGTTTAAAGAAATAAATCTTCAGAGCTCCATTAAATTCTTACAAACATTCACTGTGTTCATGCAGGCTGTCAGTTATCAACATTTACAAATTATTCCAAACCTTCTGTTCGGCCTTCCTTTCCTGCATTATGTTCCCAGAAATGTTATAAAAGATAAAGTAACAAATATACAACTATGCTCCACAATGTGAAAAACTCTCAGCCAAACAGAAAATGTATGTGAGGAATTAATGAGATATTTGAAGTGTTGAAGAGAGAAATTATAGCCCAAATACACAAAATTAAGTACATTTTTAGGAGATATGAACCATACCTAAGGTGCTATCTAACTGGAAGTAATGGAAATAGGAAACTGATCTAGGCTGTGGACTGTGAGTATTGCTTATTTGCAAAAACAAAACAAAACAGAACAACCCCCACCAACTTTCTAACTTGTTAAAGCATGTTTTTTAGAAAAACCTTAATGAAAATCATGCTTAATGACACAATGTTAGAAGCATTTCAATTAAACAAGCAAATAAGACAAGTTTGGCTGGTCTTTGCCCTACAATACAGCATTGTATTAGAGATCTTGACCCATGAAATAAGAAAGGAAAAGAAATGAAAATGGAAGAGATGAAACTATTTCTATTTGCAGTGATATGATTAACAATTTAGAAAATCAGGACGCCTGGGTTGCTCAGTTGGTTAAGCGGCTGCCTTCGGCTCAGGTCATGATCCCAGCGTCCTGGGATCGAGTCCCACATCGGGCTCCTTGCTCAGCAGGGAGCCTGCTTTTCCCTCTGCCTCTGCCTGCCTCTCTGTCTGCCTGTGCTCTCTCTCTCTCTCTTCCTCTCTCTCTCTGACAAATGAATAAATAAGATCTTTAAAAAAAGTTTAGAAGGGACGCCTGGATGGCTCAGTTGGTTAAGCGGCTGCCTTCGGCTCAGGTCATGATCCCAGCGTCCTGGGATCGAGTCCCACATCGGGCTCCTTGCTCGGCAGGGAGCCTGCTTCTCCCTCTGCCTCTGCCTGCCTCTCTGTCTGCCTGTGTTCTCTCTCTCTCTCTCTAATAAATAAAATTTTTAAAAAATCTAAAAAAAAAAAAAAAGTTTAGAAAATCAACTGAGAAATTTTAGTCTACCAAAGTGGTTAGACACAAGATCAACACAGAAACTTCCAATTAGAAAATTTAATTATTTCAAAAATTTAACTCATGATAGTAATAAAAAGTACAATGTGCTTAGTGATAAACATAACAATAAATTTGCAAAACCAGTAGAGATAAAATTATAAACTTAGGGATACATTAAAGAAGGCCTAAATAAATGGGGAGATAATGTTGAAGAACAAGAAAATGCAATACCTCTTATTATACAACTGTATTTCAGTTGTTCTATCTTTGATTGTTCTTTTAGTCTACACAATCTCCATTAAGTCGAGTGTTGTTGTTGTTGTTTTTAGAGAGAGAGATTGAGAGTGCAAATGGAGGAGGAAGGGCAGAGGGGGTGGGGGAGAGAAAATCTTAATTTTGAACAAACTCAAGACTCAATTTCCCAACCCTGAGATTGTGACTTGAGCTGAAATCAAGAGTCAGATGCTTCACCAACTGAACCACCCAGGTACTCCTCCTTTAAGTTCAGTTATTCTTCAACCACTATTCATTTGCCAATCATTCAAAAATCTTTCACCTCCAGACCTCTCTCTTTAGCTCATTAAATAAATATTTTTTGAGCATCGACTTTGTCTCAGTACTTGAAGAATTTACAAAGCATGTATTAACTACACACCTGATATCTACATCTGGGTGTCCTCAGATTTAATTTGTTCAAAAGCAAACTCATGAAAGAATCCTAAATCAATTAAAATTGTTTGGCTATAGAGAGAACTTCTAAGTAAGACACAGATTTCTGTTTCTTTCACATCAAAGTTATCAGGAAGTAAGTAGTCTAAAACTGGGATGGTGACCCCATAGCCATCAGACCCCTTACCTTCTTTCATCTTTTTAGTCCACCATCATCAATGAATGGTTCCCATCCTCATGGTTGCTTTTTTGCCCAAGATGGCCACTAGACCTCTAGTCCTTATATTCACACTCCAGGCCAGATAGAAATGAAGGAGAAAGGGAAGAAGAGCAAAAGCTGTTTTAAAGAACTCTCTCCTAATCCAACCCAATAACTTCTACTTAATGTTACTGATCAGAAATGAGTGACATAGCCATTTCTGTTTGAAAAGAAGCCTGGAAAAAGTGTTTACTGAGCCATCCAAAAAAATTAAGATTTCATCGATAAAGAAGAAAAAGAAAAATTGGTGTAGGATAAGTAACTGGTATCACAGAAAGTGGTGATAATCGTTGTTCTGGACACTAGAGGCCAAGTATGGAATTGAAACTTACTTTTCACTGTATATTCTTCTGTGCTTTTAAATTTTTTTTAGATTTATGGGCTACCTATTAAAAATAAATATTTTTCATTGAATTCATTGTCTTTCTTCATGAGCCCACCTTTTCCACTTTAATTTTTTTTCTTTTAGTAAAAGGAATCACCATTCACCGAGTGACCCACACTACATATGTGATTATTATTATCAACTTTTATTTCAGCCTCCATATTTATCTCACAAGACACCAAATAAAGTCAATTTTTTCACAGAACTGACTCATATATCTAACCTTTTCTCTCTATCCTTATTGCAACTACCTTATTTTAACCTTCAGAATGTCTAGTAGGACTATTGCAATGGCTTATTGTCTGGTCTTTCCCTCATCAATTGTTCCCAATTACTGCCTACCCTCCAGATTGCCACTGGTTATTATTTGAAAACAATTTTAATATGTCACTACTTCTTATAAGGCTGTAACATAGATGCTCATAAATATTCTTTTTTTAACTTATTGATTAATTTAAAAACCTGCAAAAAGGAAACTTTCATGAAACAAAATTAGAAATCAAATATATAGGGATTTCTTTTCAGCATTTCTAGTGACTGAATAAAAATTTATATTCTTGAATCACAGCTTCCCAATATAAAAATAAAGATATCACACTAACTGACAGGACAATTTGCTAATAACTGCAGGGTATATGGAGACTTTGAATTAAACTTCAAAACATTTATTAAGTCGCAGGTTTCACTTGTTGTTAATTACCATTCAGCAATGAATTATTCTCCATGTGCTTTGAGCAGCTATCAAATAGTTGTTTGAATTATACTACAATTTGGCCAGCTATTATTCAGTGATTTTTACATTAGAATTTTAAGTATATTTGAATATGTATTAAGCCAGGGATCACAGAAATTGCACATGTTTTAACAGGCTAAGGTTTATTTAAATTTTAGTAATTCAAAGAAGAGTAGAGTCGAAATGTATCTGACATCAGATTTTATGCTTGGTTTGTATTTAAGAAAACACAGCAGGACCACCTGGATAGCTCAGTTGGTTAAGCATCTGACACTTGATCTCAGCTAAGGTCTTGATCTCAGGATCACGAATTCAAGCCTCATATGGGCTCCATGCTGGGTGTGGAGTCTGCTTAAAAAAGGAAAAAAAAAAAAAACCAACAGCCTAGAAATAAATAAAGTCACCAATAAATCTTAACTCAAGGGACGCCTGAGTGGCTCAGTGGGTTAAGCCACTGCCTTCAGCTCGAGTCATGATCCCAGGGTCCTGGGATTGAGTCCCACATCTGGCTCTCTGCTTGGCAGGGAGCCTGCTTCTCCCCTCTCTCTGCCTACCTCTCTGCTTACTTGTGTGATCTCTGTGTTTTTAAAATCTTTAAAAAAAAAATCTTAACTCAAATAATTTCAGAGTAAAAAACCATAACATGCTGTACACTCAATGGTAAGAAATGCATAGCAGCAAAATCAGCAAAACTTTTTTATTGAAAGAGAATAATAAAACTGAAAACATTTATAATAAAAATGAAAATATACATGCTTTTAAAAAGTTGTATAATTGGTCCTTATTCTTCTGACCATAAAGAGATACACGAGGGGCACCTGGGTGTCTCAGTGGGTTAAAGCCTCTGCCTTCGGCTCAGGTCATGATCCCAGGGTCCTCGGATCGAGCCCCATATCGGGCTCTCTGCTTGGGGAGCCTGCTTCCTCCTCTCTCTGCCTGCCTCTCTGCCTGCTTCTCTGCCTGCTTGTGATCTCTGTCTGTCAAATAAATAAATTTTTAAAAAAAGAGATACACGAATAGACAAAATTTTCATGTCACCCTCTAATACAGTAGGAAAGACATCACAGACTCAGACTCTAAAACAAACCTTTCTCACTTACTTTTTAAATTTTAACTTGTTTTTAGTTTTAAGTAGGTTTCATGCTCAGCATAGAGCCCAATGTGGGGTTTGAACTCCCACCTGAAATTGAGACCTGAGCCAAGATCAAGAGTCGGAAGCTTTACTGACTGAGCCACCCAGGTACGCTGAACCTTTTTCATTTATTAGGAATGGTATTGCATGAAGAAAATACAGAAGGTACTCACCAACCTGTCACAAGATAGCTAGCATATCTAGAGCTTCAAAACCTCAAAATTGCAGCTTTTATTTTATATCTGTGTACAGAATAAGACCCCTCAGGAAAAATTGTCTTATGGTCAGTCCTCACTGGAGAGATGCATCTCATCACACTTACGCAGTGGAGGAGAGGTTCATCTTACTAAGAGAGAAATAACCTAATACTCAGAAGAAAGAATAATCACAAGAAAGCAAATATCAAAAATCCATTTCAAAGAGTGCTGGTAACACACTATTGGAAAGGGCCAGGGACTCCTGGGTAGGTCAATCCATTAGCACTGATTCTTGATTTCAGCTCAGGTCATAATCTCAGGGTGGTGAGATTAAGCCCCTTGTGGGATCCACACTGGATGTAGAGCCTGCCTGGGATTCTCTCCCTCCCTCCCTCCTTCTGGATGTCTCCTCACCCCATACATACTCCTCCTCTTAAAAAAAAAAAAAAAAAAAAAAAGGAAAAAAAGAGCCAGGTGTTTGTACAGTGAATCATAAGGACTAATCATCATTTGTTGAAACTTGCATTATATCTCTAACTGGCAGGCTATGTCATGTTTAGTAGCTCTTCTGTTTGGAGGGGATCAGAGATGGCTTCTTCATCCACACTCTGTGACCACTCAAGTCATACATGCATTCCTATGTATACATGGATTACCCATACTTTGCTGGGTCTATTAATGTTCATCATTGCAGCAAAAAAACACTTGAAACAGGGTCACCTAGCTGGCTCAGTCAGTAGAGCATGTGACACTTGATCTCAGGATCCTGAGTTCAAGCTCCAAATGTAGAGTTTACTTTAAAAAAATAAAAAAGACTCTTGAAGTAGAAGAACACAAAGTCAGTTCCTCAAAGCTCTCCCAGTCCATATCATAAGCCATAAGTTTATTTGCAAGAGTCTCCATGTTGTTCCCCAGTATTTTCTCTGTGCTTTCGTTGAGTCTATGCAGATGCCAACAGGGATGCTCTTTACCCTCTAGACTAAAGTTGCCACAAGGAGCTGAAAATCTGGAAAGTTCTCACTTAAGTTTAACTGGGAAAATTTATTCAGCTGATGGATAAAATGATTAACAATTTTTTATAATAACTATCAGAGTCTGAATAATGTTTGGTCCTATTTGCAATTTAATTTAAAATATTTAATATTTATATAAAATATTTAATATTTAATATTTAATTTAAAAGATTGAAACATTTTACCTATGAGGTAAGATTTACAATTTACAGCAATTACAACTTACAGCAATCACATTACTAGGTATATACCCCAAAGATATGAATGTACTGATCTGAAGGGGCACCTGCACCCCAATGTTTATAGCAGCAATGTCCACAATAGCCAAACTGTGGGAAGAACTCTGATGCCAAACCACAGATGAATGGATAAAGAAGATGTGGCACATATATACAATGGAATACTACTTGGCCATCAAAAAATGAAATCTTGCCATTTGCAATGACATGGATGGAACTAGAGAGTGTTATGTTAAGTGAAATAAGTCAATCAGAGAAAGACAATTATCATAGGACTTAACTCATATGTGGAATATAAGAAACAAAACAGGATCAGAGAGGAAGGGAGGGAAAAATAAAACAAGGTGAAATCAGAGAGGGAGGCAAACCGTTAAGAGACTCTTAATCATAGAAAACAAACTGAGAGTTACTGGAGGGGAGAGGGGTGAGAGGATGGGGGTCACTGGGTGATGGACATTAAGGAGGGCATGTGATGTAATGAGCACCGGGTATTATATAAGACTGATGAATCACTGAACACTTCCTCTGAAACTAATAATACATTATATATTAATTAATTGAAATTAAATTTTAGAAAAGAATATTAATATCAAAAAAGATTGCAACTACTTAATTTAATTTTCCTTATAAATACTCTGCTCATCAACTAAAACCCCCATAAGTATTAAATAGTACTAACATATCTAATAAATTAAACTTTAAATAAATTGTTTCTAAATTTCTCTTATTTTTATTTGAAACATAAATTTTAAAAGATTTCAACTTAAGATCACGAGTCTCAGTCAACTACGTAATTGGGTACTTCAAGTTAGAATTATAAGGCTGTCACTCTATTTGGCCAAGTTCTCTTTCAAATGACAAGTAATGGTGGTAATAACAAACACATGCTATGCTTGTTAATATGCCAAATACAGTACATAAGACTATAACAAATATGTACAAATTTCTTTTTAGCACAAATATAAATTTTACAGTTTTGATTGTTTTAACCCTTCTATACTTAATGTTAAATCTTTCCTCAGCTAGGGGAAGCATATCTATTAATGAAGCTAGTTTTCACCTAGGAAATCCAAGTTGTGTACTTCCAGAGGGTTTAGCAAGAAAATAAGAGGTGCAGGCATCCAAAGCAATTCTTCTCATCACCAACAAAGAGAACTATGATATCATCCCAAGTAATTTAGAGTTACCTTCTCAGCATAAGTAAAACCATCACTAACCAAAAATTAGAACAAGACACTGATGAGATCATTGTTGTTGACCCTCTTGGAATTCACTAACTCTATGTTGTAACTGGCTACATCACAGACATCACATTTGAGAGGAAAAAAAAGGAAAAGAAGTTAGATTGATGGGTCTCAGGACCATTCCTTGAATTCAGAGTTATATGCGCACTCTGATTCTTTGGTCTGTAGCTAGAAATCTGTAGTCCCCACTGGGATCCGTCACCTGATTGGATTTTGGACTCTAATGATTAGTAAATCTTTTCTCCTTCTAACTCTAAAGATGGTAAAAAGTCTCCAAGAACAAGAGACTGAACATTCAAATGTTAGAAGAATCCCAGGACCCAGTCTTTTTATGCTCTGTCTAAATCTGAAAAATAGTATTGTAAAAACCCGTTGGTCTCCGAAAAAATGAGTGACCGAATAAACCTCAACACATAACAAGAATGACAAGGGCACTCTTGTTTCCCGTTGCCATGGAAACTATTGGAAAATATAATTAAGAAATGAAATCTTCTGTCTTCTATCCTCTCTCTAAAGGTAAGAAAGAAAGAAAGCACTTTTATGACCAAGTAAACATTAAACCAGAAAGTGATACACATCACAAGAATTCCTTTAAGAGAATGCAAAGAAAGAAATCTCATAGTTTCATGGAGCCAAGCAGACAGAACTCATTACACACGTGTTTTCAAAATAAATAATAACGAGCCCTCAAGGAAGAGAACTTGACAGTACCATTTTTCACACATAGTTCATCCTAAATTTGCTTGGTAATGGAAGTGACCAACTGTGTAAGCTAATTGGCTTTATCCAAAGAAGAAACTACTTCTCATATTTATGACAGGAGGTGTTGTTACAACTTTGAGCAAGGCACTCAAAGGTAAGCCCCTGTCCTTCCACGGAAACGGTAAGAGGGGAGTGCTATCTCTCTTAATGTTATATTTCAAAGAAATGGCTCCTAGATCCTTGTAAAAGACCTTCCGGGTTCATAAGGCTGATAAAAGTCCTATCTCATCCTCAAAAGGATTAATTTACATTTCAAAGAGAGGAGAAAGTACTTACTATTAGAATTTTCTTCTTTTTTTTCTTTCTTTCTTTTTTTTTAAGTTAGAATTTTCTAAAGTAAACATTATAAGAAAAAGGAACAGAGGGAAATCTCTTCCTTTATTTTCAATAGAGAATTAAGCTTCTTGTTTTTAATTTTCATTTGTCCTTAGAGAACTTAAGACCCTTCGAGATTTTTCAATGAAATGTTATTGGCATTTTAAGTGGGATTGTTCTAGCTAGTATAGGACTTCCAGATGTAATCTGAGCTTGTCCTAGGCAATAAATACTTGTAAAGCCCAAGTTTTGAACTATTCCCAATCCCCACCCAGATACTTCCACCATGTAAAGTGCCAACCCAGTGAAGGACCACTGTTAGGTCCCTCTTCTTCTGCCTCTGACATTATGTAATACCACTCTTTTGCCAAGCACACATAAGCCATTCACCTCTGGGGTACCAAGGACACCTCCATCAGATTCATCAATGTAAAATTGCTAAATTCCCTTTCTATTAATGATGGGTTTAAAATACATTCTATAAATGATTCTATACAGGAAGACGCATTCTATAAATAATAGGCTTAAAACACCCAGAGTACCTTTTTAAATTAAATTAAATTTATTTATTTGAGAGAGTGATCACAAGTAGGCAGAGAGGCAGGCAGAGAGAGAGGGGAAACAGGCTCCCTGCTGAGCAGAGAGCCCGATGCAGAGCTCCATCCCAGGACCCTGAGATCTTGACGAGAGCTGAAGGCAGAGGCTTAACCCACTGAGACACCCAGGCGCCCCCCACCCAGACTACCTTTTAAAAGAGAAGATCTTCTATAACAGAGCTATTCTCAAAACTACACCAAAGACTCCTTCCCAGAGGTAGTCTCTTTTACTGAAAGAAACTCCTCCATGGACCAAACCTTCATTAACTAGAAATAAACCAAATGGAAGTAAGTCTTCCCTGAGTAAACCTGTATTGCTATAGGCCAGAGGGCAGAGAACTATTCATATTAGAAGTAAAGAATCCTTTTATAGCAGGAGGCAATGTTCAGAAATGGACACTTGCATGTGTACACCTAAACAATTCTTGCACATTTTTAGATAATCTTTCATTTTTACAGAATAAAGCATGTATTCCCCCACAAAAGTCCCTGAGCTCTGTGATTCACTCTGGTATATTACACAAGTTTTTTGAACTAGACATTTTGTCCAGAGACCTTAGGGTCTCAGGAATATGGGCCTATTTGGAAAAATATCCTCTGAATAAATAATTTTTAAAAGATTTAACTGAAAACATGAAAGATTGTAGTTGATTAAGTAAGACAATGGTGGCTTGGACCAGTGGTGGTGGTGGTGGAAAAAAATGGAAAGAGGAAAAAGAATTAGAGAAACATGGATGAAATATACAACTTTTGTGACCAGTTGGATATGGATTCTATCTAGAGGATGACAGAGATTTGTGAATATTTTCTTAACAAGCCAAACAACATTAAAAGGATCTTCAGTCAAAGAAATTATTAAGGCATCATTCATGATACAGTATATGTTGACTAATTGAATTTAAATTTTTTTAAAAGCAGCATTCATATGAAATAGAAATAATTATATGACCTTTTAGATCAGAACCGATCACAATTTTAAGGAAATAATAAATATTTTAAAATAGCTCTATTCCTTGCAATCCCCTCTCATCTTTCTCTTTCTTTTAAATATCTGGTTAGATCCCATTTCTCTCAGTCCCCTTCCTCTTTTTTCATAAGAATTTAGCTTTTTTAAAAAATTTCCTTTAAATGTAGAAAGTTCATAGAGATCCAAACACATTTTCTGAATTTACTTAAGAGACAACATTCTTTGATTGCATCCAAATGTTTTAGACGGTTTAAAGTGGGACAATTTTGTGAATGGAAAATTGGATGCATGGAAAATTTCTCTAATTTTGTTGTGACTACTGAAATTAAATTTATCATACGACATGACCTTCTAAATAAACACTACAATACCCTGAAGGACAGTGTTTTCGCCTTGTCTTGGCAGTGGACATACATTAATCATTCAGATAGTGGCCATATGATTCAGAAGTGACCCATATTTTGTACTAACACCTGAACAACCTAATGATTTTTTATTTTCTAATTATTATTTTTCTCTCTACAAAAATAATACATGCTTGTTAAAGAAAATTTAGAAGTGCGAAAACATATTGCTATTGTCCATTTAGGTTAATTCTAATTTTTGCTTTGATAAATAATGTTGAGATGAACATCTGAGGAGATAAGTCTTCGTGTTGCTTCATTGATTAATTTTTTGGATTGCAAGTAGTAGACTTATTACATGAGAATCTTTTTTACATATTCTCAAATTGCCATCCAGAAAATGTGTGCCAGTGTATATATGTAGCAGCATTATAAAAGAATGGCCCACAGTTCTCTTTTTTTTTTTTTTTTTAAGATTTTTATTTATTTATTTGTCAGAGAGGTGGAACACAAGCGGGGTAGTGGCAGGCAGAGGGAGAAGCAAGCCCCCACTGAGCAGAGAGCCCAACGTGGGACTCAATTCCAGGATCCTAGGATCATGACCTGAGCCGAAGGCAGGCACGTAACCAACTGAGCCACCCAGGTGTCCCAAGAATGGCCCACACTTCAAAGCATTGAATATGACATTTGCTCAGTGTCCACCAATTTGAAACATGAAAAGTGTTATATTTCACTGTTTAAATTTTATTTTTTTTATTTTTTTAAGATTTTATTTATTTATTTGTTAGGAAGAGAGAGAGCGAGCACAGGTAGACAGAGAGGCAGGCAGAGGGAGAAGCAGGCACCCTGCTGAGCAAGGAGCCCGATGTGGGACTTGATCCCAGGATGCTGGGATCATGACCTGAGCCGAAGGCAGCCGCTTAACCAACTGAGCCACCCAGGCGTCCCTCACTGTTTAAATGTCACTAATGATATTCAGTAGTTCTCTATATTCTCTTTCCTCTTGCATACTAGCCTGGAGATTTTTTAAAATTTAATTACTTAAGTAATATATATATTTTTAGATATAAATAACTTCTAACTTCTACACCCAATGTGGGGCTCAATTACACAACCCAACCCTGAAATCAAGAGTTGCGTGCTCCACCAACTGAGACAGCCAGGTACCCCCAGCCTGGATATTTTAAATGGGGGCCATATTACTAGCTGTTGTGTCCATTTGCTATTGTGGGACCATCAGTCCCTTAAATGGCTTTTGGGGCTGTCTCACATGAGAAGGGGCACAAGCCACTGATTAGTATCTGTCATTTTCTTCTTTCCCCTAGCCTGACTTCCTTCAGAGATATCTGCAGCCAAGGTCTCTACTACTCTACTTAGGGGAATGTATTCTGAGGAAAGGATTCTAAATATGAGGAGAAAATTACATACTTGTAACATGGCCACAATCTGAATGATTAATGTATGTGTACATTAAGAAAGAACAGCTTAAATTTCCATGGAATAATACTAACAATGGTATGTCCACCTTTCCAATATTATGCAGTCATTAAAAATAATGTTTAAAAAGACTATGTCAAGGCAACAAAAGCAAATATAGGAATTTGGGGATTAAATCAAACTAAAAGGCTTCTGTACAGCAAAGAAAACCAACAACAAAATGAGAAAGCAACCTACAAAATGGAAGAAAATATCTGCAAATCATATATCTGATAAGAGGTTAATATCCAAAATATAAATATAAAGAACTCATACAACTCAACAGCAAAAGAATAAACAATTCACTGACAAATGGGCAGAGGATCTGAATAAACATTTTTTCACAGAAAGCATACAGAAGGCCAACAGGTATATGAAAAGATGTTCAACATTACTGAACACGAGAGAAATGCAAATCAAAATCACAATGATATATCGCCTTATACCTGGTAGAAAAGTTATTATAAAAAAGACAAGAAATAACAAGTGTTACCAAGGATGTAGAGAAAAAGGAACACATGTGCACTGTTAGTGGGAAGGTAAATTGGTGCAGCCACTATGGAAAACAGTATGGCAGTTCCCCACAAGATTAAAAATAGAACTACCGTGTTACCCAACAATTTTTACTTCTGGGTATTTGTCCAAAGGAAATGAAAACACTAAGTCAAAAAGACATCCCCATGTTCACTGCAACATTATTTACAACAGTCAAAACATGGAAATGACCTAAATGCCCTTCAATGGATGAATGGATTTTTAAAAGTGTAGTATAGGGACTCCTGGGTGGCTCAGTTGGTTAAGCAGCTGCCTTTGGCTCAGGTCATGATCCCAGCGTCCTGGGATCGAGTCCCACATCGGGCTCCTTGCTCAGCAGGGAGCCTGCTTCTCCCTCTGCCTCTGCCTGCCACTCTGTCTGCCTGTGCTCGCTCGCTCTCTCTCTAACAAATAAATAAATAAAATCTTTTAAAAAAATAAAATTAAAAAATTAAAAACTGTAGTATAAACACATGCACACACACACTCACCCAGAATGGATTATTATCCAGCCATAAAAAAGGAAGGAAATCTTGCCGTTTGTGACAACATGAACAAACCTTGAGGGCACAATGCTATTAGGCTAAGTGAAATAAGTCAGATAGAGAAAGTCAAATCCTGTATGATCTCACTTAAAAAATTTTTTTTAACTCATAGATACAGAGAATAGATTAGTGGTTGTCAGAGGTAGGGGTTGGAGGGTAGGCGAAGTGGATAAAGGTGGCTAAAAGGTACAAACTTCCAGTTCTAAAATAAATAAGTCATGAGGATGCAACATACAGCATGGTGACTATTGTATATTTGAAAGTTGCTGAAAGAGTAGATCTTAAAAGTTCTTATTGCAAGGGGGAAAAATTGTAACTGTGCGTGGATACTAACTAGACATTGTGGTGATCATTTCCCAGTATATACAAATATCAAATCACTATCTTGTACTATGTCAATTATATCTCCATGAAAATAAATAAGTGATAAACAAATAAAAGACTATACCGGGACACCTGGGTTAAACGTCTGCCTTTGGCTCAGGTTAGAATCCCAGTGTCCTGGGCTCAAGCCCCACAACAGGCTCCCTACTCAATGGGGAGTCTCCTTCTCCTGCTTCTTCCTCTGCCCCTTCCCCCTGCTCATTCTCTCTCTCTCTCTCTCTCCCACTCTATCACTCTCTCTCAAATAAACAAATAATATCTTAAAAAAAAAGACTGTACCAGGACGCCTGGGTGGCTCAGTTGGTTAAGCGGCTGCCTTCGGCTCAGGTCATGATCCCAGCGTCATGGGATCGAGTCCCACATCTGGCTGCTTGCTCGGCAGGGAGCCTGCTTCTCCCTCTGCCTCTGCCTGCTTCTGCCTGCCTCTCTGTCTGCCTGTGCTCGCTCTCTCTCATTCTCTCTAACAAATAAATAAATAAAATCTTTAAAAAAAAAAAAAAAAGACTGTACCATACCATGGAATACTATTAAGCCATAAAAAGGAATGAAGTACAGATTCATACTATAACATGGATGAACTTTGAAAATATTATGCTAAGTAAAAAAGTCAGACAAAGAAGACTATATGTCATGATTACACTTATATCAAATGTCCAGAACAGGCAACTCCTGTTCTGGGAAAATACATTAGAGATTGAAAATACATTAGAGAAAATACATTAGAGATTGCAAGGCATTTCAGAGAGAGAGAAACAAAAGAACTGCTGCTAAGAGGTATGGGATCTATTTGAGGGGATAAAACTTCCAGAATTAAATAGTGATGGCTGTGCTACCTTATAAATATGCTAAAAATCACTGAACCATACCTTTTAAAAAGGTATATTTTATAATATGCAAATTACAGCTCTATAAATTATTTTTAATTATTTATTTTATACAATATAGGAAGTGTTCACAACATAATGTTGAACAGAAAAGTAAGGAATAAAATTATATAAGCAGTGTAGACTGCTTAAATAGATCTCAGAGAGGATAGATGTTGTCATAAAGCTTACTTGTTTTATGCATATCATATCCATGCTCATTTTGAAGAAAAAGAAATGTCTGTTCATTGCTGCCTCTGTTATTAGAAAATTAGTTCTTCATCAAAGTAATACACCTAAATTTGCTTACCTCCTAGAGGTATTGATACAACCTAAAATTAAAAACCATATATCTGAGGCTTGACTTTAATTTTCATCAATAAAACGTCTTTACTTTTTTAATTAAACTGATAGTCAAAGACTACTTCTCTTTCTTTTTTTTAAATTTTTTTTATTAAGTGAACTCTACCCTCAATGTAGGTCTCAAACTCATGACCCCAAGATCAAGAGTTGCATGCTCTACTGACTGAGCCAGCCAGGTGCCTCAAAACAGGCTTCCTTTTAAGAAACTATTTCCAGAAGCCTTCCCATGTATCATGATTTGTAGCTGCCAATTAGAGAATTATTTGAGTAGATATTTCTAGGAATCACAGAGTAAAGACTTTCATGCAGTGATGAATGTACAACATACTTCATGTTACTTTTTCAGAGTTTGTTGAGAAGTTATTAAACCCCCACACAGCCTTCAGACTTATCCCTATGCACTCTTTTCCTGGGAGTGAATTTGTAGATTTCATTCATTTGTGTGGTTTTAAGAATTCAAGATATAACCTAATGGTTAAAAGTGTGAATTTTAAGTAAAAAACAGAAATTTCCCTAAGAACTATTTTTTTCTATGTCTTATTCTTCATGTGTGTTTCATTTGCTATTTGGTAGTAAATTAAGTGTTCATTATTTAAATCACTAAGGATGACATTCTTCATCAGAGATACACTCTACCTGGATTCAAATCCCAAATTCATCCTTGTCTAGCTGTACTTTGGTCATGGACTTAACCTCAAGTTCTCAAGTTTCCTGATCCATAAAATGGGCATTGTTTCCTTGGGGAACACACATACCCACATATATATATATATGTATATATATACTCTGTGTGTGTGTGTGTAATTTCTTTAGATGGAATGTGTATTCTTTTCCTTTTGGAGAGATAAATGTACATATTTATTTCTCTGAACCATTTAAAACTATGACAAGAATAGCACTCGTCAAAAAAATTATATAAACGAAGAAAGAAAAAAGAGACAAACAAAAAACAGACTCTAAAATACAAAGAACAAACTGGTGGTTGTGGGGGTTGGGAAAGGATGATAAAGGAGAAATAGATAAAGATAAATAGATAATAGATAAAGGAGATAGATAAAGGAAATAGATAAAGGAGATTACAAGTACACTTGTTTTGAGCACTGAGAAATGTACAGAATTATTGAGTCATTATATTGTATACCTGAAACTAATGTAACATCATATGTTAATTACACTTGAATTTTATTTTATTTTTTTTAAGATTTTATTTATTTATTTGACAGACAGAGATCAAAAGTAGGCAGAGAGGCAGGGAGAGAGAGAGGAGGAAGCAGGCTCCCTGCTGAGCAGAGAGCCCAATGTAGGGCTTGATCATGACCTGAGCCGAAGGCAGAGGCCTTAACCCACTGAGCCACCCAGGCACCCCTACACTTGAATTTTAAAAAACCATCAGTTATAGGTTGAGCATAAGAGAGTGCCTAGAGAGGAGTGCCTGGGTGGCTCAGGGCATTAAAGCCTGTGCCTTTGGCTCAGGTCATGATCCCAGGGTCCTGGAATCGAGCCCCACATCAGGCTCTCTGCTCAGCAGGGAGCCTGCTTCCTCCTCTCTCTCTGCCTGCTTCTCTGCCTACTTGTGATCTCTGTCAAATAAATAAATAAATTAAAAAAAAAATAGAGAGAGTGCCTAGAGAAAATAAGAAATAGATGCAGTGCTGAATAAGAACATCTGTGAAGGCAGAAGATCCAGAGTATGGAGCAAACTTGGGCGGGGGGTGGGGGTACATCCTATGGACAGATGAAAAACACAGAACTCCACCCAGTGTGGAGGGTCCTAGAGCAGGCATCCAGAGCCCAGTTTATTATCACTCTACTTACCAGACACACATAAATGAGAACGTTCAAAATTTGATGTAAACCAGCCCCAAGGTGGAGCAGCTTCACGAATGCTCTCTGAAGTGCTAAGGCTTGTGTTTTTTTCCTTCGGCACCCCTAAATCATCCAAGAGCCAGTAGAATTTCACAAACTTTGCCTTCCATTCCCTCCTCTCTCCTTCTGTTCTCCTCTAAAAGTGTAGAATCTAATAAAGCGCCTTTTAGGGGCACCTGGGTGGCTCAGTGGGTTAAGCCTCTGCCTTGGCCTCAGGTCATGGTTCCAGGGTCCTGGGATGGAGCCCTGCATCCGGCTCTCTGCTCAGCAGGGACCCTGCTTCCCCCTAACCCTGCCTCTCTGCCTGCCACTCTGCCTACTTGTGATCTCTCTCTCTCTCTGTCAAATAAATAAATAAAATCTTAAAAAAATAAAAATAAAAATAAAGCACCTTTTAAGGAAGCTCAGCCTTTGTCCTGAGCACTCTCAATAGTCTTTGTACAGAACTGTCTTTCCAACAGAAAGAAAAAAGATTCTTAACTAAAGTCTAGTTTTAAAATTCAAAGCCAGTGGTGTCGTGAGTATTGGAGGCAATGATTTCTTTGAAGAGCTTACCAGGATATAGCTAAACATCCAACAGATGTTAGTTGGTGGTGGTGGTTTTTTTTACTATGCTCATGGTATTAACTGTCCTCCTGATCCCCTGAAAAAATTAAGTCCCCCATCAAGCAGAGGTTGCGTGCTATCATTGCATTAGATATATGAGAAAATATTTGTCTTTTCCCATTCAAAACTCTAGGAAAATTAATTCCTTGAGCTGGGTTATGGAAGTCTAGAGTCTCATATACAAAGATTTCTAGTTGATTTTAAATTATTAATTACCCCTACTGAAAAGTTTGTTAATAACATAAAATCTATTTATGTAAATATGATTTTTTTGCCACATGGATGAAAAAATTGTCATATTATTATGAATAACAAATATGTAAATCTATTATACCAGCTTTATGATTTCTTTGAAGTGATTTTTAAATATACTGAGAAAACTCTTTTTCCTTTCTATAGATTCAGAAATATATAGCCCTTAGGTTATTCATATGATGTATTACTTATAGTTATATCTGTGGCAGGATTATCCTTTCATTTTTTCCATGTAAATCAATTACCATATACTAATGAGTAGTATTTTTTCCCTGTTGTAGTCATTTGCTATTAGGCTCTGAAATGTATTTTACAAGTGGAACAAGATGTTGAAATATGCTTTGAACACACCATATTGTATTTTTCAATTCATAATTAAGTTATGATATAAAGTCCCTGATGTTAAGATACAGAATGATTTAGTGAGAAAAATCTGAGATTCCTAGGTTGGACGTGAATCAGAACTGAATTACGTAATTTCTGAGTGGCCTAAAGCAAATCCTTTAATCTTGTTTTGCCTCTGTTTCCTCATTCTGCTTTCCCGGATCCATGCAAAATTGAAAACAATGAGCAAGGCTTTCAAAAACAATTCAATTAGTCACTTGCAGGAGACTCCTTGTGTGATTTCGAGGGCTGAAAGACTAGCCTCCCAGCACCCCGTTTCTCCTTTCCAATAGCACCCAAATTTCATTTTGAAGAATTAATTCTACCCCACTGTATATGGTCTACATATACAGTGTATATGTAGACCATATACACTGTATATGTATACATATATAGAATTAATTCTACCCCACTGTATATGGTGGCACTCTATGCAGACGCCCTAGCTTCCCCAAGACAAGGGACATACCCATGTCCCAAAATGGGCCATTTAAATTCTCTCTCCTTGAGCTGGTGAAACAGGAATTAGAAATGTTTACCATTTGATTTTCCACGAGGGAGCAGGGTCCTGAACACAACCATCCTATAATACGCCTCATGTTGTGCTTCTATCTCCACAGCAGCCCTGGGTGAACCTGTCTCCAGTTTAGTTTCTCAGCTTCCCATCAATTATGTGAGCATGCAAGAATTTCAGCAGATTCCTTCCTATTTAGGTTAGCCACAATCATGTATTTCTGTTGTTTACAACCAAAGAGCCCCCACTGATAGATCAGTCTAATTTTGTTGAATACTTTCTCAGAGCAGGCACTAAGCAGGGCATTGTGAGGGCTACAGAGATTCATAAAACATAGTGCCCATTTCTAACTCACTGGGGAACAGAAAGACCCACAAAGAAAGTACTGTATAAGACGATGGGTAATGAGGCCCAAATGAGTAGTAAAACCAATACTTGAGAGGCCGTGCTTTATTGTGGTAAATATACAGACTTTGGAGCTGGACACTGCACCCCTGAACCCCAACTCTGCCACTTTCTATCTGTGATGGGCATGTTTCTCAAAGACCCTGCCCCTTCTCTCCCACTACAGCAATTATGAAAGCAGATTTCCAAAGTTTATAACCTGCAAGGCACGATACAAATATTAGTTACTAATGATCACAGTGAGCTAGGCATGGTCAGGAGTTTCATGGGGTGAACCATTCTGTATGAAAGCAAACATTCACTGCATGCCTAATATAACAGCCCTCTTTGTTAAGTATGATTATTCCCCTTTTAATAAAATTTTGAAAACTAAGACCTATGTATGTTTGGTAATTTGCCAAAGGTCAAAGAGCTAGTAATTGACAAATCCTGGATTTGCACTGCATCTACCCGACTCCCAGTTCTATGGCATCACCACAAGATGCTTCACTTAGAGTATTTTAGGAAGAGTGGGATTCCAAGCAGGAGCTGTGAACAAAGTTATGTATCTGGATCTCTCTGCTCTCATCCTCTACACATGTTATTAGCATCCTCCTGATGATCTCCTCAAACTTTTCACTCTCGGAGACAGGCAGAGAAGTCAGACACATTAGACACAGGCTTTGTGGCAAGTTCATTTGAAGCAAGATCCCCATCAGTAGTAACAGTGAGGGCACAAAGTAGGCACATCTCCTGGGAGAGGGCTCTCTTTTAATCTTGCCTGTAGATGAGAATGGGCTCAGAAATGCCATGGTAATTACGTGCTACCTACAATATGCTACTTCATTTTCCCTTCCTTCTAGTGGAAAGACAGTACAAGCTCTAAGATCAAGACACTGTGGAAATCGAAGATTCCTATTAGCGAAAGTCACCTGGTTAACTAAAAGTGAACTACTAACTCGAGATCTTTCAGCTCAGATCCAGAGAGACACCGAAGAAAGCTGCTGCTGCACCAAAGTGATCTGAAGGACAGTTCAGATGTCTTTGGATTCTGGCAGCCATATTTCCAGGGGTTATCTTAGGAAGCCAGGATCTGGCTTTTCCCAGAAAACCTGATGGAATGATATCTATATCCTGTCACAGCTACTCAGTAAAAATCTCTTCTGGGTGATTAATTAATATCTGATAGCATCTTCTCAATTTTACATTGATTCTAGTTAGATGGCCAATAAATACAACGATTGGGATAATAATCATATTACCTGTCTTATCCTGCTCATTACTTACAGGTTTCTAAAATCAATTATTAACACCAAGATAGGAAAGAAAAGAAATCCCTGTGTTTTCTGTGTCTTTGTGGTGGCCCAAATTGAAGAGGGGAATACATTTGAGAAAAGAAATAAAATAAAATATATTACTTAATGGCACAAACTTTTCAGTCACTATGTTATATTGATCATGCAGCTGAATGTGGTCATCAGTCATTGCTTAAATTGAATGAACAGAGTTGGATAGTTTAATGGATCCCATAAGTCAGAGTTGTATTGCTATAGAATGAGTTGTTCACTCATTAAAATACTCAGGAGCTGTGCAAAGCATAAAGCAACCATCAGAATTACACCATCAGAAGTACTAGACCTCTGGAGAATGAAATAGGATGTCTTGAATCAGTTGTCTGTTATTGTTGAAATTAGACAACCACCATATATCTCAGTCATTCTCTTCAGATCTTTTGTTGTTATTGACAAAAGCAACAGTAGATTAATGTTTAAGTAAAATATCAGTCCTCCCATGTATTACTTTCAAGGACAGATGATGAACTAATACTATACTTTTAAATTATTTTAATCAGATGGTCAGTAATATTTGTTCTTAGAATTTATCTTCATAGACATGAAAGATGAATGAATTTAAGAGTTCGCGACTCAGCCTAGAAAATATCACAGCCAAAGAGTTACAAAACAAATAGGCAATATAAAAGTATTTTGTATACTTGCTTGTGTACTGACCTAGACATCCTCATGAATTTGGGACCGTTAAGTTATACACTCATTAGTCATGCTTCCAGTAGTCACCATATACTTTTTATAGCATCACTGATCTATGAAAACAATTTTTTGATTCATGAAAACAATTTAAAGAAAAAGCTTTTTTGTTTATATTTACTCTCCGAGCCTTGCTTTACCTACCTGTGGTTTTATTAGCTTATAAACTTCACCTTTCCATCTATATTTTTATCTGCTATATTCATCAGCTACTGTTACTTAACAAATTACCCCCAAAATGTAGCAACTTAAATCAATAAATATTTGGTAACAGTTTCCATAAGTTGGGAATCTTGATGCAACTTAGCCAGTCCTAAGTCCTAAAACTCAGTCTTTCACGAGGCTGCTGTTAAGGTATTGGCTATCATCTAAAGGCTCGACTGGGGAAGGGTCTACTTCTCAGCTCATATGGCTAATGGCGGGATTCAGTCCCTCCTGGGCTATTGCCTGGAAGCCTCCCTTAGTTGCATATCTCTCCCTCTCTCCCAATGGCCTCCCCATAGGGCACCTAAGAATGCAACATCTGTCCTCCATGAGAGTGAAAGAGAAGAAAATAAGATAGACGGAAATCAGTCTCTTTGTGATCTAATTTTGAGAGGTGACATCTTGTTGTTTTTTCTGTATTCTGTTAGAGACAAATCACTAGGTTTAGTCCACACTCAAGGGAACAGGATTACACAAGGGCATGAGTATCAGGAGACAGGATCATCAGGGGTCCTGTTAGAAGCTGCCCCCACATCCAACAGAAATGGATAAGGCTCATGAAATGCAGTTCATGTTCTAATTACACTCAGATCACACATAAAATATTTAAATATTAAAATAAAAAACTTAGGAGCGCCTGGGTGGCTCAGTGGGCTAAAGCCTCTGCCTTCGGCTCAGGTCATGTTCGTTCCCAGGGTCTTGGGATCGAGCCCCACTTCGGGCTCTCTGCTAGGTAGGGAGCCTGATTCCCCATCTCTCTCTCTCTCTCTCTCTGCCTGCCTCTCTGCCTGCCTGTGATCTCTCTGTCAAATAAATAAATCTAAAAAATAAATAAATAAAATAAAATAAAATAAACTTAGTTTAAAAAATGTTTAAATACCCTAAAGAACAAAGTGAGTTTTTCATTTAATTTGGATTCCCCAGTACTTCAAGTGTATCTGTCTGATTTTTAACTGTTCCAATACCATATTAGTGGATTTTCATTAAATTCAATGCATTACTAAAAGAATCAGTATATAGCTTAAACATCATCACATCATCTTGAAGTAAAATGTATGCTTAGCGAAATAAGTCAACTGGAGAAAGACAACTACCACATGATCTCCCTGATATGAGGAAGTGGAGATGCAACGGGGGTGGGAGTTAAGGTGGTAGGAAAAGTAAAAATGAAAGAAGATGGGATCGGGAGGGAGAAAAACCAAAAGAGACTCTTAATGTCATAAAACAAACTGAGGGGGGTGGGGGGAAGAGGGGTTGGGTGAGGGTGGTGGGGTTACATCATATGTTTAAATAAAGCTTAAATAAAGTAAAAAAAAAAATTAAAATATAAAATTATAAAAAAAAAAAAAAGCTTTCATAGATATGATGATGACACTAAGTCAGTTTAAGTGTCACCTACAAAGCCTTAGGGTTTTTTTTTAAAAGGTTTTATTTATTTATTTGAGAAAGAGAGAGAGAGAATGAGAGAGAGCACAAGAAGGGAGAAGGTCAGAGAAAGAAGCAGACTCCCCGTAGAGCAGGAAGCCCAATGTGGGACTCGATCCTGGGACTCTGGGATCATGACCTGAGCTGAAGGCAGTGGCTTAACCAAATGAGCCACCTAGGCACCCAAGCCTTAGGTTTTTTCATCATTTTTTTACCTGCTTTTTTATTCTTCCCTCTAGTCAATTTTAATTCTTCAATTTTAGTGAAAATAAATAAGGTTGTTTAATGGGATGGTATAGGATAAGCAAAATACTTTGAGGATTAAAATGTTTATTTACATTTAATTAAGAATACTTTCGTGCTGGGGCTCCTGGATGGCTCAGTCAGTTAAGCGTGGAACTCTTGATTTCTGCTCACGTTGTGATCTCATGGGGTGGGAGATCAAGCCCCACCTTGGCTCCACGATCAGTGCTCAGGAGGGAGTCTGCTTGAAGATTCTCTCCCTCTGCCCCTCTGCTAATGCATGCATTCTCTCTCACTAAAATAAATAAACCTAAAAATTAATTAATTAACTAATTAATTAATTCCTGCTACACAAGGATGAGAGGAAGATTACATGGCAAACACAAAGTCAGGAACTTGTAGTACTTTAGGACTCAGAATTTTTAATATAGCCTTTCTCCTAGATAAGTCTGAAACTGAATACAGATGTTATATATATCTTCTGAAACACTTTAATAACGTCATCTATGAACCATGCTATTCCTAAGGGAAAGTAACTGTGTATATGATTGAGCAACACGTAGTAAAATTAGGTATACCTGTATACACACATCCCTTTATACCTGGCTAATTTCTTCATGTATGCAATTCATGAAGCTCTAATCATTCACTTCCTACTCTGATAAATGAAGAAAGTATGAGAAATATTTACCCTCATCTGTGAATTAGGGTTCACCAAAGTGTGACAAATAAACCCAAAATCTAATAGCCTAAGACAGTAACAGCTTATTTATTCCTCACACTGGATGATTTCTGTCACCTCATTCAAACTAAGACAACCAAACCCTGACACTTAATATTGTCACTGATGGTTGCCTTGAGCGAAACTTTCCTGCATGGGTCTTCTGAAACAGCCGAAGAAATAGAGAGCTAAAACTTTTATCTAACCTAGGGAATAGGTTGCAGAACTGTTTTGTACCAGTGTGATGATAAATACCTGTTGGCGTGGCAGTATGTGATTTGGTTGTGACATATTACCTGGTGGAAGGAGTGAGTGACAGGGGAGACCTATAATCCTCACCTAAATGGTAAAGTACCTTTCATTATAGTTTACTCATGGACTTAAAGGCAAAGTAAGTTTGAGGCTGACTTTGTATTTTGGGGTTTTTTAAATATTTTATTTATTTATCTGAGCAAGGGAGGACATGAGAGAGCACAAGCAGGGGGAGGGGCAAAGGGAGAGGGAGAAGCAGACTCCCCCATGACCAGGGAGCCTGACCAGGGAGCCTGCTCAGAGCTTGATCCCAGGGCCCCAGGATCACAACCTGAGCCAAAGACAGTTGCTTAACCAACTGAGCCACCCAGGTGCCCCTGACTTTGCATCTTGGAAAAGGGTAAATTAATATCCTATTATTATCACCACATTCTAAAAGAGTGGAAATCAGAAATTCATGGCATTTAAAAATCAGATTTATGGGGCACCTGGGTGGCTCAGTGGGGTAAAGCCTCTGCCTTCGGCTCAGGTCATGATCCCAGGATCCTGGGATCAAGTGCCAAATCGGGCTCTCTGCTCAGCAGGGAGCCTGCTTCCTCTTCTCTCTCTCTGCCTGCCTCTCTGCCTACTTGTGATCTCTCTCTGTCAAATAAATAAATAAAGTCTTTTAAAAAAATAAATTAAATAAAATTTAAAAAATTTTAAAAATCAGATTGATAACTGTCTTAGGGGAAAATCACTCCAAAAAAAAAAAAAAAAGCAACAAAGTTCTCCTATGCATATTCACTTTTTGTACCTAAAATTTATCTGATCCTTATAATTTAAGCAGATAAGTGGATAAAGCAAATGACTTCATTTTTTATAAAAACAAGAACCAGTATTTCAAAATTACTTCTTTGCTCTTGTAATTTTATCATATTCTCTTCAGTATCTCTATGGGAATGTTAATTCAAAAGGTATGTTGCTACATCTTTCAGCCCCCCTTCTTCCTTGTGTTTCTGAAAGGTGTGGCGTACATACACAGAGCAGCAGAGAGGGTGAGATGATACAGAAGTTTAGTCATAGGGGCTTGGAAGGGGTTTAAGGAAGGCTGGTATCAGTCTTAAATTCTTCCACATTGAGGAATTAATATTTTTTTTCTTTTTGAGAGAGACAGAGAGTATGTGTATAAGTGGTGGTAAGAGGGGCAAAAGGAGAGAATCTTTTTTTTTTTTTTAAGTTTCATTTATCTCAGACAAAGAGTGAAAGAGAAAACAAGCAGGGGCAGAGGAAGAGGGAGAAGCAGATTCCCCACTGAGCAGGGAGCCTGATGTGGGGCTCGATCCAAGGATCCCAGGATCAAGACCTGAGCCCAAGGCAGATGCTCAACTGACTGAGCCACCCAGGTACCCCGAGAGGAGAATCTTAATCAGGCTCTGCACAGAGCTCGATCTCACAACCCTGAGATCATAACCTGAGCCAAAATCAAGAGTCGAATGCACAACCAACTGAGCCACCCAGGCGCTCCCTGAAGAACTAACTTTTAAACAGGATAAAGAAGAAAAAAATGTAGTGGTTTGGGTCTTTGATGTACCCCTGCTCATGTACTATGCCATCTGTGCTAGAATATTCACTTCTCATTTCAGGGTCTTAGTACAAATACAGGTGGCTTTGCTATGAAGCTAACGAAGCTTAAGCTCAGAGTCCCTCACTTCCACTGGCCCTTCTAAGGGCCCTAGGAGAGTTTCTAGTGATGTGTTCACCTGATCAAATACTTTTTCAATTTTGCAAGTGTTCATGTGTCGGAAGAAGCCATGGGAATTTAAAGGGGAAATTAAGATCTGGATTTGAACCCAGCTCGTTGGTTTCTGAGCCTGTATCTTATTCACTCATTTTTCACCCTGTTGCCTGAGGATGAATGAGGTCTAGCTCCTTGTCATCAAGAAGCTTACAGTGAACAGAGTTCACTGTAAGCTTATAGTGAACAGAGTTACAGTAGTTAACAGAGACAACAACTACTATATAGTATGATGTGTGCCATATTGGCTACACAAGGTACAGGATTAGAAAGGAGAAATTGAATTTCCAGGATAGTAGGGAAGGCTAGAAAGAAAGTGACACCAACTTGGTTATACTAAATAACGTTCATATTCAAAATCCTATAAACTCATTTCATGTACCTAAAACAGTTGCCTCCAGTCACCAAGCAAAAATTTATAATATCAAACTGTATATCACTTGATCGCAGGGCACAAAATTAACCTAGTTAAGTAACTATGTTTTCAAAAACACAACAGAGATTAAAAGAATAAACTGAGTCTTTTGAAAATGCATTAACTCTCCACCACTCCCACCAACAAAACAAGAATGATGGTGAAAATGAAGAGACTCTTAGGACTCAAAGTTTTATGTATCTGCACGGGGTAATTATCTAAATCTGATGCAAAATTGAAATGGGACTGGGTTTTGTTAGCTTGATGTAGTTTTCCATTCAGTGTCTACTTTTTTTTTACTTTTTTTAAAGATTTTATTTATTTATTAGAGAGAGAGAGAGAGAGAGCAAGCACAGGCAGACAGAGTGGCAGGAGAGGCAGAGGGAGAGGGAGAAGCAGGCTCCCTGCCGAGCAAGGAGCCTGATGTGGGACTCGATCCCAGGACGCTGGGATCATGACCTGAGCCGAAGGCAGCTGCTTAACCAACTGAGCCACCCAGGCGTCCCTCAGTGTCTACATATTCTAACCCAACTTGGTTACTATAGGTGAAAAAGATGTTTAACAAAGTATCTCTAATTATAGAAGTAGAAACCTTGGCTTACAGGCTAAGAAATTCACTTCAGATGAATTTTCAAATGTAGATGTTTGCTTTCAAAAGAGCACAAAGTGAGCTCCATTTTTCCACAACTGAAAGTGACAAGTGAAATAGAGTTAATTTAATAAGCAACAAGCATGATGGAAAAAGAAGAATATAAACAGGGCTCATTAGGGAAAGCATTACCATTCAACCAATTTTAATGGGCTTCTTCACACTCCAATGAGCTTAAAGCACTAGATTATTTCTTATGAAAATTTCTGAGAATAGTAAATCAGATTGAAAATTTAATTTTTGAAACAACATTAAGCAAAGACCAAATATCCATGTTAATCAATTAAGCCCAGTTGTATTTGGATTATATATTATAATGGATTATACATTATATGTATTATAGGATTGACGGGTGCTATGTGATATGACACATATATTACGTGAGGGGCCCATGTTGGACTTAAGGATAATAGCAATCTTTTATTGCCTTACATATCCTAGAAATAACTAGACATTACAAATGAAATCATTCCTTTACAAATTAGTGTTGACTACCTATATAACCTCATTACTGAACAGAGACTGCCTGCAATGATCAATTCTTTTTGAATCATCTGTGTGTCCATGAGTTCCTGGGCAAGTTTGATTTTTGTCTTGGATGTGAGAGGGTATGAAAGAAAAATGAAAGTTCCAGGAAGAGGTGAGAGACAGATGGTGAAGAAGGATAGAATAACAGCCAGCTGCTAGTGGTCTGGAGAGCTGGATTTGATCCTATGTGGGGGTAGATTCTTAAGAAGCTAATTTAATGAAAGGCTTCATGAGTCTAAGAGCATATGGAGAGTATGTTTGGTGTTGTGTTAACAAAATGTTGAACAGCACTTGTAGAAGGCCATGACTGATCCTCACTCTACCATGGGCTTAGTGCAGTTTGGGGGTACCTGAGGACTCAAACATTACCAATGGATGGTCTGGAATTCATCTTTCTCAAGAAGGGCACGGGCAAAAGAAGTTGTTAAAGCATCTTGGCAAGAAGAGATCATGGAAAACTAGAACAGACTTATTGAAGAGGACATATGAGATGTCTTCCCACGTCACCACTTGGGGATATCAGAAATAACAGGCCACAGAGACTTTGCAGGGTTGCAGACTAGGGTCCTGGATGAGCAAGGGATGATAAGAGCCATCATCATTGGAGAATTTATGTGGCTTTGTTTGTGCTCATAGGTCAGTAAAAGCATTTGGGTTATGTTCTTATTCAATGTGTAATAAGACTGGTCAAAAGACCTTAAATGACCTGCCCAGAATTTCATAGCCAACTAACAACAACTAGAACCAACTTCTCCCCTGATCTCCTGGGAAACTATAGCCTTACTATGGGGTTGCCAGATAGGGTAAAATGATAATTTTTTCCTCTAGAAGCGTGTTCATATAAATCACTAAAGGCTAATAAATGCTTTGCTTTTCTACAAGAAGAGCTAGACGCCATTGTTCAAAATGGATTAGTAAATTAATATAACACTTCATGGTTGAGATTCAGAAAACTTCAAAGATTTTTTTTTTTATTATTTGACAGAGAGAGAGGAATCACAAGTAAGCAGAGGGGCAGGCAGGGTGGGGGGGGAAGCAGGCTCCCTGCTGAGCAGAGAGCCCAATATGGGGCTCGATCCAGGACCCTGAGATCATGACCTGAGCCGAAGGCAGAGGTTTAACCCACTGAGCCACCCAGGTGCCCCAAGATTCAGAAAACTTTAAATAGAATTCTTGACCTTACTGTTGACACAATATTTAAGTAAATCAACTAATATTTATTGATTCTGTTGATGACTCAGTAACACACCATGATCAAGGAACAAACAATTCTTTACATTAATTTTACATGATATTGTCATGTGTTTCTGTGTTCTTTTATCTGAATTTACAATCTTTCCTTCCCCTTTGGCACTGTGGACCCATCACAGCTACTTGATGTTTTCAATTGGCCTCCAGCTGCTAGCTTTCCTTAAATTGCTTCCTAGGACGCCTGGGTGGCTCAGTCGGTTAAGTGTCTGTCTTCTGGTAGGTCATGATTCCAGAGTCCTGGGACTGAGTCCCACGTCCAGCTCCCTGCTCAGTGGGGAGTCTGCCTATCCTTCTCCCCTTGCCACTCTCCCTGCTTGTGCTTTCTCCCTCTCTGTCAAATAAATAAAATCTTTAAAAAAATAAAAATAAAAATTTAAATTGCCTCCAAATTTCCCACTTCTTATTTGTTAAGAGTAAGAAGTTCATTGGGAAAGTGGTTGAATTGCACCCAAATGGAAAATGAATAGTGTCTGAGAAAGCGCCTCTGCACTCTCTCAGAAGCTGAATATAGTAGCTTTGGTGCTTAGATTGAATGGTATCATCTGGCTGCTCAGAAAATTTTACTGAGGAATTCCTACCCCTGGATTGCATCCCAGAAGGTTGAACTACCAAAATAAGTGATTTTCACTTAAGAAAAATAATTGCCCTAGGGACAGAGTACCCTACACATGGGCTTGGTTGCTAAACATTACAAGGATTCTAGATTAAGAAGCCTGATTTATACACATAGGCTACTATAATGTCACGTAAAACAAAATAAAATTCGAAGATCATTTAAATATCAAAAAATAAAGAATGGTTATGTTGGGTCCGTAATCAAAGGAGCAAGACTGATACAAAGTGAAAGTCAAGCAAAGCTTTATTTTGCGCCAAGCATCGAGAATCAAACTGACAGGCCTGGGCCATCTCTTACAAAGAGGCAACTCGTCCCTGCCTTACAGATTAACTTTTATAGAGCAAAGGCCATGTGGTTGGGCCTGGCCACACACAGGTGGCCAATGAGATTGCAACACACAGAGAAAGATGCACAGTCATGCTAGGTCACACATGGGCCAATTAAATTACAGTTTACCCCATAGTAGCTGTTTGAACTAGTCTATCTCCTTGGTCGGAATTGGTGCCAAAAAGGTGCCCAAAGGGCAGGGCCCACACTCCTTGGTAGCTAGGGAGACAGTATGCGCCCGCAGTGATGGGATGTCTCCACCTGGCCTGACCCACCCTTGTATTTGGGCTTTGTTACCTAGGACTGGTTTCTGGGACTTGTTTTTAAGTAAGTCCCCTGGGGGGGATGGGGGCAGGGACAGTTTAAGTTCTTACTGTATAAACAACAAAATGGCTGTTCAACCGAAATGGAGCCATTTTGGCTAAATAGGTCCTTAGAGTTAAATACATTATATCACATTCACACGATGGATAGCCATAGCTTAAGATACATTTATAAGGCATAAGTTATAATTTGAGGAAATATTTTTGTTATCAAATAAAGTTAAGAGAGAGGATTTAAGATAGCATGTGGCAATGACAATAGCTAACCATTACTGAATATCTACGACATATCAAGCACTGTTCCAAGTGCTTTATATTCAGAAGTGTCTCAACTATAGGGGGAAAATGTACTTAGAAAAATGGAGCCGGGAGTCCTGGGTGGCTGAGTGGGTTAAGCCGCTGCCTTCGGCTCAGGTCATGATCCCAGGCTCCTGGGATCGAGTCCCGCACTGGGCTCCTTGCTTGGCAGGGAGCCTGCTTCTCTCTTCGCCTCTACCTGCCGCTCTGCCTGCTTGTGCGCTTGCGCTCTCTCTCTCCCTCTCTCTCTCTGACAAATAAATAAATAAATAAAGTCTTAAAAAAAAATGGAGCCAGACATTCACCAAAAATATTAAATAGCTATTGTTTCCAGAGGCACCCGGTGGCTCAGTGGGTTAAAGCCTCTGCCTTTGGCTCAGATCATGATCCCAGGGTCCTGGTATCAAGCCCCACATCGGGCTCTCTGCTCAGCAGGGAGCCCGCTTCCTCCTCTCTCTCTCTCTGCCTGCCTCTCTGCCTACTTGTGATCTCTGTCTGTCAAGTAAATAAATAAATAATCTTTTAAAAAAAAGTTATTGTCAGGGCGCCTGGGTGGCTCAGTGGGTTGGGGCCTCTGCCTTCGGCTCAGGTCATGGTCCCGGGGTCCTGGGATCAGGCCCCGCATCCAGCTCTCTGCTAGGTGGAGAGCCTGCTTCCCCCTCTCTCTCTCTGCCTGCCTCTCTGCCTGCTTGTGACCTCTGTCTGTCAGATGAATGGATAAAATCTTGATAAAAAAAAAGCGACTGGTTATGGAAGCTTTATTTATAAAAAAAAAAAGTTATTGTCTACAGTTCACACAGTTATGAATAATCTTATTTCTTCTTTTTGCTTTTTAGAATTTTTCAATTGTAATACCTTTATTTAATGAGCATGCATTGCTATACTAATGAGGAAAATATCTATATTTTATAGTTGATTACCATTCAAAAAAATAGGGATCATAGAAAACCCCAGAAGAATGGAGTTTTATCTCATCTCCCCTTAATATAGGACACAAGGCATAGAGAAGACAATTTGCAATTTCTTACATGTATTTTGGTACTCCTAGGGCAACTAATCAACAAAGGTATGTCCTTATACTATATTATTTCCTCTACAAAACCTGGTATAGTAATAATCCCAAAGATCTATTTCATATTATGAAAAATTATATACCAACAGATTGGACAATCTAGAAGAAATGGACAAACTCCTAGAAACATTTAACCTCCTAAAACTGACCCATAAATAAATAGAAAATTTGAACAGACTAATTATCAGCAACGAAATTGAATCCATAATCAAAAAACTCCCAGCAAACTAAACTCCAGAACCAGGTGGCTTCACAAATGAATTCTACCAAACATTTAAAAAAGAGTTAATACTTACTGTTTTCAAACTGTTCCAAAAAACTGAAGAGGAAACAAACCTTCCCAATTCGTTCTACGAGGCCAGCATTATCCTGATATGAAAACCAGGTAAAGTCACTACAAAAAGAAGAGAACTACAGGGCAATATCTCTGATAAACATAAATGTAAAAATCCTCAACAAAATATTAGCAAATTGAAACCAATAATACATTTTAAAGGTCATTCATTTATCTACAACAGCCAAATTATGGAAATAGCCTGAGTGTGCCTCAACTGATGAATGGATAAAGATGCAGTGTACATATATATGCATATACATACACAATAGAATATTACTCAGTCATAAAAAAGAATGAAATCATTTGCAATGATATGAACTCTGAATTATCCATATTCAGAGTATTATACTAAATGAAACAAGTCAGAGTATAATGCTAAAGAGTATTATGCTAACTGAAATAAGTCAGAGAAAAACAGATATCATATGATTTCACTCATATGTGGAATTTAAGAAACAAGACAAATGAGCAAAGGCGGGGGGGAACAGAGAGAGAAGCAAACCAAGAAATAGTCTTAACTATAGAGAACAAACAGATGGTTACCAGGGGGGAGCTAGGGAATGGGTAAATAGGTAATGGGGATTAAGTAGTGCACTTGTGGTCATCTTGTGTAAAAGTGTTGAATCACTATACTGTACACCTATAACTAATGTTAAACTCTATGTTAACTAACTGGAATTTAAATAAAAACTTTAAAAAGAAAAGTCATTCACCACAATCAAGTGAGATTTATTCCTGGGACACAAGGATGGTTCAATATTTGCAAATCAATCAACATGATACATCACATCAACAAGAGAAACAACAAAAATGAACAAAGAAAAATAAGAGACAAACAAAAAAACCAGATTATAGCAACTTAATGTATATAATACAGTATTGTTAACTACAAATTTCTTTTTTTTTTAGGATTTTATTTATTTATTTGGGAGAAAGAAATTGCTCTTGAGCAAGGGGAAGCAAGCACCCTTGAGCAAGGGGAAGAGTAGAGAGGGAGGGAGAAGAAGGGGGAAAGAATCTCAAGCAGACTCGGCACTGATCCCAGGGGATTGATCTCACAGCCTTGAGATCATGACCTGAGCCAAAACCAAGGGTCTGATGCTTAACCAACTGAGCCACCTAGGTGCCCCATTAATTACAGATTTCTAGGGAAGCCTGCTCAGTCTGACATTTAAAGGAGGAGTCATTTATAGCAAAGGAAGGACCACAACTTCTGAAGCCAAAGAGATGAAGGGAATTAGCTCAGAAAAAAATATAATGAACAGATATAAGTTGTTCCACAAATCTGTCCTTGGATAACCTTAATTTCCTATTCATGCCACACCAACATTTAATGCCAACAATGCTACCAGGAAAACAGCCAACTGGAGCCTAACTCTAGACGGACCAGGTTGATAACACCCAAACCCACTCAACTGATTGTTAACAACAACAACAACAACAACAACAACAATTGATCATTTTATGCCTCCTGATGTGTTGTGATTGGAAGTACCACCTATAAAGTATTCTTGCCCAAATTCAAACCTGAATCTGACCTCTATTCTTGTATTTCTGAAATTTTCTGTAACAAAATGTTGGTAAAGAATTTTGGTGAGTTGACTGAGACATTGAGAGGATTTGAAGCAAAGCTGCCAACACAATGCACAAGCTCCCCAGAGCTGTCTGAGCAGGAAACAGCACTGCCACCCCAATCCCAAGCTGCTCCCTTCACAGCACTCCATCTTCTACACCAGGAGCTCACCTGCACTTTGTCCATTACCACTGCCATTTCTTGCAGCCTTGCTCTTGTGCCTGCCAAAAGAAAGAGAGCTCCTGACCCTTCTTTTCTATGGCACTAGTTTCTGAAATAAGGTCTGATGTCCTGCAGTAGAGGCTGGGTCACTTAACTGTGTACACTGTAAGAGAGACTGGAAAAGCAAAAATTTAACATTTAGATGAGCTCTAAGTCTTTGCCCTTCACTAAGACCCATAAGGAAGAGAATTCCCCAAAGAGAAAAGGGTCCAAGTACTAGGCAGCCAAAATGAATGACAAATGACAGCTACTTTTTTTTTTTATTACTTCTCAGGTTATGCACAAACTCTTCAGTCTTATTATTCAAGTTCCTCCAAAATATGGCTCAAGCAAGTTTTCAAGACTTGTCTCCACTCTTTCTCCACCCATTCTCTGTAGTTCAACCAAGCTGGATGAATATGGTTGGTTTTAAAAACTGACTTTGTTTCTCTACTCATGCTTACTCTGGATCATCTGCAACATTATGCTCCTGGAAATCTGGCTCATTCTTGAAAGTCTGTCTAACTTATTACTTCCTTCATAAAAATTTCATGATTCCCACTCTGAAATGTGAAATCTTGAAATACGAAATCCTATTGCAATCCCCCTTTACTTTATTTGGACTTTCTCCTAATGTTCATTATATTCTCTCCAGCATTATAGTTACATTCTTGCTCAGAGTTCTCCACACTCTATGTGTCTTTAAAAGGTATTTTTGTATATTTTATAATCTTTGTTGCTCTTGCGGTATTTAAAAGAGGATCTTGATCAAAAGCTTCTGCACAGCAAAGGAAACAGTCAACAAAACGAAGAGGCAACCCACAGAATAGGAGAAGATATTTGCAAATGACAGTACAGACAAAAGGCTGATATCCAGGATCTATAAAGAACTTCTCAAACTCAACACACACAAAACAGATAATCATGTCAAAAAATGGGCAGAAGACATGAACAGACACTTCTCCAATGAAGACATACAAATGGCTATCAGACACCTGAAAATATGTTCATCATCACTAGCCATCAGGGAGATTCAAATCAAAACCACATTGAGATACCACCTTACACCAGTTAGAATGGCCAAAATTAACAAGACAGCAAACAACGCGTGTTGGAGAGGATGTGGAGAAAGGGGAACCCTATTACATTTTTGGTGGGAATGTAAGTTGGTGCACCCACTTTGGAAAACAGTGTGGAGATTCCTTAAGAAATTAAAAATAGAGCTTCCCTATGACCCTGCAATTTTCACTGCTGGCTATTTACCCCAAAGATACAGATGTAGTGAAAAGAAGGGCCATCTGTACCCCAATGTTCATAGCAGCAATGGCCACGGTTGCCAAACTGTGGAAAGAATCAAGATGCCCTTCAATGGACAAATGGATAAGGAAGATGTGGTCCATATACACTATTATGCCTCCATCAGAAAGGATGAATACCCAACTTTTGTATCAACATGGATGGGACTGGAAGAGATTATGCTGAGTGAAATAAGTCAAGCAGAGAGAGTCAATTATCATATGGTTTCACGTATTTGTGGAACATGACAAATAACACGGAGGACATGGGGAGATGGAGAGGAGAAGGCAGTTGAGGGAAATTGGAAGGGGAGTTGAACCATGAGAGATTATGGACTCTGAAAAACATACTGAGGGTTTTGAAGGGGCAGGGGGTGGGAGGTTGGGGGAGCCAGGTGGTGGGTGTTATGGAGGGCACATATTGCACGGAGCACTGGGTGTGGTGCATAAACAATGAATTCTGGTACACTGAAAAGAAATTAAAAAATAAAAATTTTTTTAAAAAAGAGACTCTTGAACATAATTACAGTTTTATTAAATAGAATAGAACCTTTTTTTTAAAAAAAAAGAATTGAACCATCCTTATGCATAAAAGATAACATTATTATTTTTGATTATTTCAAATATAAGGTCTTGGTAGAATCAAGAATGGCCTGTATACTGGAAGGAAGGAAAGAAGGAAGGAGGCCCAGTATACAGTAAATTTGTACAGCTTTTTGTATGTCACTTATACCTCAACCAAATGGTTTAAAAAGAAGAGAATGGGAGCACCTGGGTGGCTCAGTTGGTTGGGCAGCTGACTTTTGGTTTTGGCTCAGGTCATGATCTCTTGGTCATGAGATTGATCCTCACATGTGGCTGTGTGCTCAGTGCATAGTCTGCTTCAGATTCTCTCTCCCTCTCCCTCCAGCTCATGCTCCCTCTTTCTCTCTCTCTATCAAATAAATAGAGCCTTTTTTAAAAAGGTTGGGGGGAGAGCATGCCCAAATGGCATTAAAAATTTATCACACTGGCAGTTTTCAGCCATGTAAGCCATACTCATTCCCATTTCTCTTAGCAGCATCCATACCTCATTTGGTTTCCGTCTGTTCCATATCTAACACCAACCTCCTCCATCCAGCTTTCTAGTGGTAACAGCCTTTACTCTAATGTTGTTATCTCAGGCATTATCACTACTATAAAACCCCAGAAGAGAAAACAATTTTATGTGTGGAGTTAAGGAAGGTTTCCCAGGAGAGAGGATATTTTGACTGTTTTTAGGGCTTACGTAGCCATTCACTAACTAAAAAATTGGCAGAGGGAATTTTAGACTGAGAGAGAACTGAATGTATATTCCATAATCAAAATGCATTATTTTCTATGTGCTGAATCATTGACATGAGAAGATAAGACAGGAGAAAATATTTTTGGATCCAAGTAGGAAAGAATTTTCCCGTTGCTTGGATTTTATGTTCTAGGACAGCTTTTCTACCCTTTCAGCATGCACTGATGGATTTGTGAATCTGAGAAACTTTTTGAACTCGTACTGTAGAAAGTTACTTGACATACATAGAAATTTCTAAAAAAAAAATTCCGAGAGTTTCAAAAAACCCATAAAGCCCATCTGGGGACATGGGTCCACAGACCCTTCATTTAATGACCTAATTTTTAGTTACAAAGGTGTTATCAAATACAAGAAAATTACTTATATTTTTTGTTCAAAATTCACACTTCTTCTTTTCTCAGTCTTTCTCAATCTCTGGTTCATCACTGCCTAACTGCAAAGACCATTGATCCTTGGGATCTGTCTGTGTCAGAGACTGCTAGTTATCTACCCAATATCCATTCTCACTTTTTTCTAGTTTTATTCAGAATAGTAATGGGCCTGACTAACAGACTACATTTCCCAGTCTTCTTTGTAACTGGTTGTGTGTGTGACCCAATTTTGGCCAGTGACATGTAAACAGTGACATGTCCAAGTTATTGGACAGGCCCTTTTTGGCCCCTCGACTATTCCTACTTCCTGCTTCCTGGAAATGTAGATATAATGGTTGATTTGGCTCAGGTCATGATCTCGGGGACATGAGATCAAGCCCCACAGGGTGTCAGGCTCTGGGCTCAGCACAGTGTCTGCTTAAGACTCTTTCTCCCTCTCCCCTGCTCTCACTCTCTCTCAAATATAGATAAATAAATCTTTACAAAAATAAAAATGGAAAAAAGTAGCATGGAGAGCTTCAGGGTCTTGTACAAATTTTTGTGAAATAGCTCTTTTTTTTTCAAACTACTTCTTTATTGAAAACTAAGGTTTAAATTTTTTTTAAGATTTTATTTATTATTTGCGAGAGAGAGAGCAAGAGCAGAGGGAGAAGCAGGGGCACACCACTGAGCAGGGAGCCCAACACTGGTCTTGATCCTGAGATCGTGACCTGAGCCGAAGGCAGCGGCTTAACCAACTGAGCCACCCAGGCACCCCTGAAAACTAAGGTTTAAGCATGAGTCCAAGGAGCTGAGTTGGCAAGCGATTTGAGTAGATACACAGCACTATACACTCAGTGTTGTCTTGATCCTCTGCCACTGACACACTGCCAAAGGAAAACTTTGAGTACTCCAACTCTCTCTTCTCTAAATCCAGTTTGTTCTTAGGAGGCAACTTAGTCATGACATCTGCAGTCACCATCTTTCCAACCTCCACCTATGGCCAGTGCATTCCTATTGCTGCTATAACAAATTACCACAAATTTAGTGACTTAAAACAAAACACTTTTATTTTCTCACAGTTAGGAGGTCAGAATTCCAGGGGGACTCAGATGAATCCTTAAGTTAATGTCTCGTTAAGATGCTGGCTGGCAAACTCGTTAAGATGCTGGAAAGAGCCAAGATGCCCTTCAACAGACGAACGGATAAAGAAGATATGGTCCATATATACAATGGAATATGATGCCTCCATCAGAAAGGATGAATACCCGGGGCGCCTGGGTGGCTCAGTGGTTTAAAGCCTCTTCCTTCGGCTCAGGTCATGATCCCAGGGTCCTGGGATCGAGCCCCACATCAGGCTCTTTGCACTGCATGGGGCCTGCCTCCCTCTCTCTCTCTCTCTGCTTGCCTCTCCACCTACTTGTGATCTCTGTCTGTCAAATAAATAAATAAAATTTTTTTAAAATTAATTAATTAATTAATTAAAAAAGAAAGAAAGAAAGGATGAATACCCAACTTTTGTATCACATAGATGGGACTGGAGGAGATTATGCTGAGTGAAATAAGTCAAGTAGAGAAAGTCAATTCTAATATGGTTTCACTTACTTGTGGAACGTAAGGAATAACATGGAGGACGTTAGGAGAAGGAAAGGAAAAGTGAATTGAGGGAAATCAGAGGGGGAGATGAACCAGGAGGGACTGCGGACTCTGAGAAACAAATTGAAGGTTTTGGAAGGGGAAGGGGTGAGGAGATGGGTGAGCTTGGTGGTGGGTATTAAGGAGGGCACGTATTGCATGGAGCACTGGGTGTGGTGTATAAACAATGAATCTTGGAAAACTGAAAAAATAAAATTAAACTATAAATAAATAAATAAGCAAAAAAGCTGGCTGGTGTGGACTCTTTTCTGGAGACTCTGAGGGATAATCCATGTCCAGGCTCATTCAGTTTCCTGACACAATTGTCCACATTTCCTCACTGACTGCCAAGCAGGTGTCATTCTCAGCTTCTAGAGAGTGCCCACTGTCTTTAGCTCATGTTCTCTCCTTCAAATCCAGCAACAGTGCTCCAGATCCTTCTAGAGTTTCAACTCAATCTGACTTCTCTTGCATCTCTGACTTCCTCTTCTGTCTTCTTCTGGAGTAAGGGTTCATGTGCTTATGTTGGATCTACGTAGAAAATCAAGAATCTCCCTTTTTTAACATCAAATGATTAGTAACCTTAATTATATCTGCAAACTTCCCTTTTGCCATGTAAAGTAATATATTCATAGTCCCAGGGATTAGAGACTATGAATCTTCTTAGGGGCCATAATTCTGCCGACCACCATCACACATGTCTGGAACTGAGGCTTTCCAGCTAGAGTACCTACTTCTTATAGCATTCAAAGACCAAGGAGGAAAAATCTCTTTATTCACAGATGTCCACTTCAAATCCCTGAAAGATAACACTTATTTGTTAAATCCTATAATCATTGCCAGGGAATAAATATATTCATACTCTCCTGTCCAATGTCTTTTATCAAAAAAAGTGGAAGTAGTTTGGTCATATGTGAATTATTATTACACGATCATTATTCTAGATAAGGCATAATGTGTGTTTAACAGTATGTGACTATGTGTGACAACCAGAATAAAGTAAATTTTTGTATCTCTGTGTGTTTATGTATGTATGTATGTGTATATATATCTGTTTGGTTTTTTTTTTTTCTTTACCCAGTCATCTGTTGATGGATGCTTAGTTTGTTTCCATGTCTTGGATAATGTCAGTAATGTTACCATGAACATGAGGTGCAGATATCTCTTTGATTTAGAGATTTTGTTTCCTTTGGATAAATACTGGAAGTAAAATTACTAGATCATATGGTAGTTCAATTTTTTAAAAATTTTTGAGGAACCTCTATACTGCTTTCTTTTTTTTTCTTTTTTTTTAATTTTAAATTTTTTTTTATTTAAGCTTTTTTTATTTAAACATATAATGTAACCCCACCACCCTCTCCCAACCCCTCTCCCTCCCCACCCCCCTCAGTTTGTTTTATGACCTTAAGAGTCTCTTTTGGTTTGTCTCCCTCCTGATCCCATCTTGTTTCATTTTTTCTTTTCCTACCACCTTAACCCCCACCCCCGTTGCATCTCCACTTCCTCATATCAGGGAGATCATGTGATAGTTGTCTTTCTCCAGTTGACTTATTTCGCTAAGCATAATACGCTCTAGTTCCATCCATGTCGTCACAAATGGTAAGATATCATTTCTTTTCATGGCTGCATAATATTCCATTCTATATATTATACCACCTCTTCTTTATCCATTCATCTGTTGATGGACATCTAGGTTCTTTCCATAACTTGGCTATTGTGGACATGGCTGCTATAAACATTCGGGTACATGTGCCCCTTTGGATCACTACGTTTGTATCTTTAGGGTAAATACCCAGTAGTGCAATTGCTGGGTCATAAGGTAGCTCTATTTTCAATTTTTTGAGGAACCTCCATGCTGTTTTCCAGAGTGGTTGCACCAGCTTGCATTCCCACCAACAGTGTAGAAGGGTTCCCCTTTCTCCACATCCTCGCCAGCATCTGTCATTTCCTGACTTGTTCATTTTAGCCATTCTGACTGGTGTGAGGTGGTATCTCATTGTGGTTTTGATTTGTATTTCCCTGATGCCCAGTGATGTGGAGCACTTTTTCATGTGTCTGTTGGCCATGTGGATGTCTTCTTTGCAGAAATGTCTGTTCATGTCCTCTGCCCATTTCTTGATTGGATTATTTGTTCTTTGGGTGTTGAGTTTGCTAAGCTCTTTATAGATTTTGGATACTAGCCCTTTATCTGATATGTCGTTTGCAAATATCTTCTCCCATTCTGTCAGTTGTCTTTTGGTTTTGTTGACTGTTTCCTTTGCTGTGCAAAAGCTTTTGATCTTGATGAAGTCCCAATAGTTCATTTTTTCCCTTGCTTCCCTTGCCTTTGGCGTTGTTCCTAGGAAGAAGTTGCTGCGGCTAAGGTCGAAGAGGTTGCTGCCTGTGTTCTCCTCAAGGATTTTGATGCATTCCTTTCTCACGTTGAGGTCCTTCATCCATTTTGAGTCTATTTTCGTGTGTGGTGTAAGGAAATGGTCCAATTTCATTTTTCTGCATGTGGCTGTCCAATTTTCACAACACCATTTGTTGAAGAGGCTGTCTTTTTTCCATTGGATATTCTTTCCTGCTTTGTCAAAGATTAGTTGACCATAGAGTTGAGGGTCTATTTCTGGGCTCTCTATTCTGTTCCATTGATCTATGTGTCTATTTTTGTGCCAGTACCATACTGTCTTGATGATGACAGCTTTGTAGAAGAGCTTGAAGTCTGGAATTGTGATGCCACCAATTTTGGCTTTCTTTTTCAATATTCCTTTGGCTATTCGAGGTCTTTTCTGGTTCCATATAAATTTTAGGATTATTTGTTCCATTTCTTTGAAAAAATTGTATGGGATTTTGATAGGCATTGCATTAAATGTGTAGATAGCTTTAGGTAGCATAGACATTTTCACAATATTTATTCTTCCAATCCATGAGCATGGAACATTTTTCCATTTCTTTGTGTCTTCCTCAATTTCTTTCATGAGTACTTTATAGTTCTCTGAGTATAGATTCTTTGCCCCTTTGGTGAGGTTTATTCCTGGGTATCTTATGGTTTTGGGTGTAATTGTAAATGGGATTGACTCCTTAATTTCTCTTTCTTCTGTCTTGTTGTTGGTGTAAAGAAATGCAACTGATTTCTGTGCATTGATTTTATATCCTGACACTTTACTGAATTCCTGTACAAGCTCTAGCAGTTTTGGAGTGGAGCCTTTTGGGTTTTCCACATATAGTATCATATCATCTGCAAAGAGTGAGAGTTTGACTTCTTCTTTGCCAATTTGGATGCCTTTAATTTCTTTTGGTTGTCTGATTGCTGAGGCTAGGACTTCTAGTACTATGTTGAATAGCAGTGGTGATAGCGGACATCCCTGCCATGTTCCTGACCTTAACGGAAAAGCTCTCAGTTTTTCTCCATTGAGAATGATACTTGCAGTGGGTTTTTCATAGATGGCTTTGATAATATTGAGGTATGCCCCTTCTATCCCTACACTTTGAAGAGTTTTGATTAGGAAGGGATGTTGTACTTTGTCAAATGCTTTTTCAGCATCTATTGAGAGTATCATATGGTTCTTGTTCTTTCTTTTGTTAATGTATTGTATCACATTGATTGATTTGTGGATGTTGAACCAACCTTGCTGCCCTGGAATAAATCCCACTTGGTCGTGGTGAATAATCCTTTTAATGTACTGTTGGATCCTATTGGCTAGTATTTTGGTGAGAATTTTCACATCTGTGTTCATCAAGGATATTGGTCTGTAATTCTCTTTTTTGATGGGATCCTTGTCTGGTTTGGGGATCAAGGTGATGCTGGCCTCATAAAATGAGTTTGGAAGTTTTCCTTCCATTTCTATTTTTTGGAACAGTTTCAGGAGAATAGGAATTAATTCTTCTTTAAATGTTTGGTAGAATTCCCCTGGGAAGCCATCTGGCCCTGGGCTTTTGTTTGTTGGGAGATTTTTGATGACTGTTTCAATCTCCTTACTGGTTATGGGCCTATTCAGGTTTTCTATTTCTTCCTGGTTCAGTTTTGGCAGTTTATATGTCTCTAGGAAAGCATCCATTTCTTCCAGATTGTCGAATTTGTTGGCATAGAGTTGTTCATAATATGTTCTTATGATTGTTTGTATTTCTTTGGTGTTGGTTGTGATCTCTCCTCTTTCATTCATGATTTTATTTATTTGGGTCCTTTCTCTTTTCTTTTGGATAAGTCTGGCCAGGGGTTTATCAATCTTATTAATTCTTTCAAAGAACCAGCTCCTAGTTTCATTGATTTGTTCTATTGTTTTTTTTGGTTTCTATTTCATTGATTTCTGCTTTGATCTTTATTATTTCTCTTCTCCTGCTGGGTTTAGGCTTTCTTTGTTGTTCTTTCTCGAGCTCCTTTAGGTGTAGGGTTAGGTTGTGTATTTGAGACCTTTCCTGTTTCTTGAGATAGGCTTGTATCGCTATATATTTTCCTCTCAGGACTGCCTTTGCTGTGTCCCACAGATTTTGGACCGTTGTGTTTTCATTATCATTTTTTTCCATGGTTTTTTTCAATTCTTCTCTAATTTCCTGGTTGACCCATTCATTCTTTAGAAGGATGCTGTTGAGGGACACCTGGGTGGCTCAGTTGGTTAAGCAGCTGCCTTAGGCTCAGGTCATGATCCCAGTGTCCTGGGATCGAGTCCCACATCGGGCTCCTTGCTCGGCAGGGAGCCTGCTTCTCCCTCTGCCTCTGCTGCCTCTCTGTCTGCCTGTGCTCGCTCTCTCTCTCTCTCTCTAATAAATAAATAAAATCTTAAAAAAAGATTTTAGATTAGAAGGATGCTGTTGAGTCTCCATGTATTTGTGCTCTTTCCAAATTTCCTCTTGTGATTGAGTTCTAGCTTCAGAGCATTGTGGTCTGAAAATATGCAGGGAATGATCCCAATCTTTTGATACCGGTTGACACCTGATTTATGACCCAGGATGTGATCTATTCTGGAGAATGTTCCATGGGCACTAGAGAAGAACGTGTATTCTGTTGCTTTGGAATGGAATGTTCTGAATATATCTGTGATGTCCATCTCGTCCAGTGTGTCATTTAAGACCTTTATTTCCTTGTTGATCTTTTGCTTGGATCATCTGTCCATTTCAGTGAGGGGTGTGTTAAAGTCTCCAACTGTTATTGTATTCTTGTCAATGTGTTTCTTTGATTTTGTTATTAATTGGTTTATATAGTTGGCTGCTCCCATGTTAGGGGCATAGATATTTAAAATTGTTAGATCTTTTTGTTGGACAGACCCTTTGAGTATGATATAGTGTCCTTCCTCATCTCTTATTACAGTCTTTGGCTTAAAATCTAATTTATCTGATATAAGGATTGCCACCCCAGCTTTCTTCTGATGTCCATTAGCATGGTAAATTGTTGTCCACCCCCTCACTTTCAATCTGGAGGTGTCTTCAGGTCTAAAATGAGTTTCTTGTAGGCAGCATATTGATGGGTTTTGTTTTTTTTATCCATTCTGAAACTCTGTGTCTTTTGATTGGGGCATTTAGCCCATTTACATTCAGGGTAACTATTGAGAGATATGAATTTAGTGCCATTGTATTGCCTGTAAGGTGACTGTTACTGTATATTGTCTCTGTTCCTTTCTGGTAATACTTTTAGGGTCTCTCTTTGCTTAGAGGACCCCTTTCAATATTTCCTGTAGAGCTGGTTTGGTGTTTACAAATTCTTTCAGTTTTTGTTTGTCCTGGAAGATTTTTATCTCTCCTTCTATTTTCAATGATAACCTAGCTGGATAAAGTATTCTTGGCTGCATGTTTTTCTCGTTTAGTGCTCTGAATATATCATGCCAGTTCTTTCTGGCCTGCCAGGTCTCTGTGGATAAGTCGGCTGCCAATCTAATATTTTTACCATTGTATGTTACAGACTTCTTGTCCCGTGCTGCTTTCAGGATTTTCTCTTTGTCGCTAAGACTTGTAAATTTTACTATTAGATGGCGGGGTGTGGACCGATTCCTATTGATTTTGAGGGGTATTCTCTGCACCTCCTGGATTTTGATGCTTGTTCCTCTTGCTATATTAGGGAAATTCTCTACAAAAATCCTCTCCAGTATACCTTCTGCTCCTATTTCTCTTTCTTCTTCTTCTGGAATCCCAATTATTCTAATGTTGTTTCGTCTTATGGTATCACTTATCTCTCGAATTCTCCTCTCGTGGTCCAGTAGTTGTCTCTCTCTTGCTCAGCTTCTTTATTCTCTGTCAGTTGGTCTTCTATATCACTAATTCTTTCTTCTGCCTCATTTATCCTAGCAGTAAGAGCCTCCATTTTTGATTGCACCTCATTAATAGCTTTTTTTATTTCAACTTGATTAGATTTTAGTTCTTTTATTTCTCCAGAAAGGGCTTTTATCTCTCCAGAGAGGGTTTCTCTAATATCTTCCATGCCTTTTTCGAGACTGGCTAGAACCTTGAGAATTGTTGTCCTGAATTCCAGATCTGACATATTACCAATGTCTGTATTGATTAGGTCCCTAGCCTTTGGTCCTGCCTCCTGTTCTTTTTTTTTTTTTTTTTTTTGTCAGAGAGAGAAGGAGAGAGAGCGAAGCACAGGCAGACAGAGTGGCAGGCAGAGGCAGAGAGAGAAGCAGGCTCCCTGCCGAGCAAGGAGCCCAATGTGGGACTCGATCCCAGGACGCTGGGATCATGACCTGAGCCGAAGGCAGCCGCTCAACCAACTGAGCCACCCAGGCGTCCCTCCTGTTATTTTTTTTGCGGTGAGTTTTTCCACCTTGTCATTTTGTCCAGATAAGAATCCGCTGTTCTCCTCGTTAAGTGAACTTGGTCTTGGCTGGATTTCTTTGATCTTCTGCGGGAGGGGCCTGTTGTAGTGATTCTCAGGTGTCTTTGCCCCAGGCGGAATTCACCGCCCTTACCAGGAGCCGGGCTAAGTAATCCTCTCAGGTTCGCTTTCGGGAGCTTTTGTTCCCTGAATGCTTTCCGTAGAGTTCCGGAGGACGGGAATGAAAATGACGGCCTCCCAATCTCCGGTTCAGAGGAGCCGAGAGCTAGGGGCCCCAGTCTTCAGTGGGCCTTCAGAGAAAAGCGTTTAATCACTCCCATCTCCCCAGCCTCCGTTCGCGCTCGGAGACCGCGCTCAGAGAAAATCGTGCGTAATCAGTCCCGTCTCACTGGCTTCTGGGAGCGCTCCAAGCTCACCCAGCCTGTGACCAAGCGTCTCTGTCTCTGGCAGAGTCCCACCTGGAGTCTCCGAACCCCGTAGTTCCCTGAGCTCTCCCGGGTCGGAGTCTCCCCGGATCTTGTGGGGACCCCTCGCACAGAGCACCGGCCCGTGCCACAGAGCACCGGTCCGTGTCACAGACCACTAGGAAATCTCGGCTCTGTCTCCACAGCCGGCTTCCCCACTCTAATACCTGTGACCTCTGCGACACTCAGACACCCCCGATCCTTCTGTGACCCCGCGGGACCTGAGTCCACATTGTCCCCGTGAGGTCTTCACCCCAGTTTGGCCTCTGGAACGATGTCCCTCCGTGGAGCAGACTTTTAAAAGTCCTGATTTTGTGCTCCGCCGCTTGCCGGGAGCCGGCCCCTCCCCCTGGGGTCTATCTTCCCGTCGCGTTGGATTCACTTCTCCGCTGGTCCTACCTTTCAGAAAGTGGTCGATTTTCTGTTCCTAGAATTGTTGTTTTTCTTCTCTTCAATCTCCTGTTGGATTCGTAGGTGTTCGGAATGGTTTGATAGGCTATCTAGCTGATCTCCTGCTGCCTGATGTCGTCTCAGCCTGCTACTTCTCCGCCATCCTGACTCCTCTCTCTATATACTGTTTTCTATAGTGGGTATCCAACTTACAGTCCCACCAACAATGCACAATACCAGAGTGAATATTATGCTGCCATAAAAAAGAAGGACATCTGCCATTTGCAATAACATAGATGGACCTTGAAGGCATTATACTAAGTAAAATAAGACAGAGAAAGACAAATGTTTTATGATCTCACTTATATGTGGGATCTATAAGAAGAAGAAGAAGAGGGGAGGAGGAGAGGGAGGAGAAAGAGAAGGAGGAGGAGGAGAAGAAGAGGAAGGAGGAGAGGAAGAAGGAGAAGGAAGGAGAAGGAGGAGAAGAAGAAGAAGTAGAAGAAGAGGAAGACGACAACAACAACGACAAAGCTCACTAATATAGAGAACAGATTAGTCGTTGCCGAAGATGGGGGTAGGAGGTGGGGGATATGGGTGAAGATGGTCAAAAGATACAAAGTTTCAGATAAATAAAGCCTAGTGCTGTAATGTACAGCACTGTATGTGCTGGCTATAGTTAACAATACTGTGTTGTATATTTCAAAGTTGCTAAGAGAGTAGATCTAAAAATTCTCATCATAGGAAAAAGATGTGTAACTTTGTGAGGTGATGGATGTTAACTAAACTTATTCAGGTAATCATTTTGCAATATATACATATATCAAACCATTATGTTGTACACCTGAAACTAATACGTTATGTGTCAATTGTATCTCAACTTGTTAAAACTTCTGTGAAGTATTTTTCATTTCTTCCTCAGAAAAATCACCGATTTTGCTCCTCGTTCATGTCATCTCACTGCCAACAAGGGGGAATTTACAAATTTACAAACCTGCTCCTCAAGAAACAAAATAAAATTTAATTGTAGAAACTTTCCACATCTCAAGATTCATATATATCTTAATGCAAAACAGATGGTTATCAACATTTCTTCCTAAGATGGCGACATCAGCAGAACAAATCCTGCAGATGATTTTAGCCTTCATTTTCTTCCTGTGAGGAATTCTGATGAGAATCGCTGCCCCTCTCACATCCACGGCAAGTTCCCTCTGTTCCAGAGACAGTTCTGTTTTCCAGCACACAAGTGATTGCACAAAACATATTTTTAGTAATAAAACATACGTAATATGTGTTTTGGGTACAAGAAGTAATGTCAGCGATTACTCATGGACCTAAAGCCCACATCATATGAATAATGTTGATTGAATGTAGTGAAAAGTATTCACAGTAACAGAATCTCAGATGTTTGGTTTTTTCCTATGAAAGGGATCAGGGCTCAAAAACCTTATAAACCAGATCATCCTACAAGCTTACATTTGAAATGTACATGAGAAAAATTATAGATAATGGGTTATTGAAGGAATAATTACTGGAAGTATTTGTATCTTATTCCATGAGCAAGTTCAGACTAGACATTGTCTCAGATATACTCACCAATAGGGGTCACCCTCCTCTATCTTTGACTTTCACAAAGGATAACAATACAATTACCCTAAAAGTTTTTGAGATTAGAGCTTGATTCTAAACTGCCTTTATTCTGGGTTTTAAGCAAGATTGAGCCCATTCTGAGGTCTGATGGAAATTAGGGTAAAGAAATCTACTTAGTATGAAAAATGAGTAGAGGATAAAGGGGCTATGGAAAAATGGCAGTGGTGACAATATTTTGGAGAGTCAATGGATACCACGCCAGCAGTATTGGCAGTGACAAAAGACCCCTTAGCAAAGATATTAGTACCACCTATTGCAATATAGCAGGGCAGTCTCAGTGTAGACATCTCCCAGAACCAGTAGTGAAAGCACTGGGCCTTACCCAGGTGCTGCACACAGAAGGCATCATCAGCAAACCAGTGAAAGAGGAGGCAAATAAATATCATACTGTATCACAGGTAAGCCACTTTTCAGAGATAAGCGTCCAGGCAGACTGGGTGGTAGCAAAGCCAGAGAAATCATTCTTCTTTTTAAAGTGTTATGACTGGTGTGCCTGGGTGGCTCAGTGGGTTAAAGCCTCCGCCTTCAGCTCAGGTCATGGTCCCAGGGTTCTGAGATCAAGCCCCGTATCGGGCTCTCTGCTTGGTGGGGAGCCTACTTCCTCCTTTCTTTCTGCCTGCCTCTCTGCCTGCTTGTAATCTCTGCCTGTCAGGTAAATGAAGGAAATCTTTAAAAAAAATTTAAAAAATAAAGTGTTTTATTATTCAGTTTTGCCCCACCCCCAGATCAGAGTAACCTCAGAAAAATGGTTTCCTCATGAAAGAAACATTTCTGAATGTAATTATCTTTAATCACAATCACACTAGAATTGACCCTGTGGCATTCTTTCCCTCTGAGCAAACACTACCAATTCACAGATACAGAAACATGTCATTTTTATGTGTAATACAATTTTTAAATGAATATAATCATTTATATTAGTATATATCAGAAATCTCAAATACAAAAACAGTTGCATTCATATAGTTAAAATTCTATCTGAAGCTCCCTCCTCTGTTCACTTTCTTTAAATGCAGTTTCCTTTCTGTCTTTCAGAATAATTCATTTTGGCAGTATTTGTTTATTCCAAAATTTCCAGGAGATTTTCTTTGGAGAACTCCATTTCTGTTACCTAACATTATTTCTTTTTGCTAAATTAAGCAGCTACAATGTCAGAGCAAAGAGCACAAAATCTATTACAAAGATTATTTAAATTCCTTTCATCAACATTTATTTAATCACAACATACATTTCAAGCCTACAATGTTTTTAGTTTAAACTGGAAAGTTGGCCCAGATCATTCAGATGTTGTTTTTCTAGGCTGACTGTTAGGTATCTTTCACATAGTTCCATACCCATACATACTTGTAGGATGGATTACACCACCAACACTTGATCAGAACTTTCTCACAGTAAATTTTAAGGCAATAAACAAGAATAGTCCTGTCAGAAACCGTTGAGTTGGCTATGCTTGTATTACCACAGTGTCTGGGATGTGGCTTGTCATCTAGGCACAAGGAAGGTCCATTTGGGCAAGAACTCCTTTTGCTCACAGCTGGTGCCATCACTAAAAATAGTGAGGAGCACTGAGTCATTGGCCAATACGTATTTGTTGAATGAATAAATGAGTGCTTAAGACCATTCACCAGGGACGCCTGGGTGGCTCAGTGGGTTAAGCCGATGCCTTCGGCTCAGGTCATGATCCCAGCATCCTGGGATTGAGTCCCGCATTGGGCTCTCTGCTTGGCAGGGAGCCTGCTTCTCCCCTCCCCTCTCTGCCTGCCTCTCTGCCTACTTGTGTGATCTCTGTCTATCAAATAAATAAATTTAAAAAAAAAAAAAAGACCATTCACCAGATTCCTGCTGCCTTCAGGATAAGGACAAAACTCTTCAATTTGAATACTTTGTTCTCAAGGGCCTCTTTATATCTCTTGAGGAGACCACTAATCCCTGTCCTGTGAGGCAGAACTGCTTTGCCCCAAGACAGTTCTTGCATATTCCAGAAGACAGTTAAAATCACTTGCTTGACTACCATAATAGACGAATCACCACACTGTGGATAGATTTTACCAGATTAATTTTCTGAAGGCAAACAAACTCCCAAGATCTTGTCAGACACTTCTCCAAACATCACAGTATCAGTTAGGAGAAAGTAAGTAGTGCTGAGGTAACAAACAATCCTAAACTTTTAGTGGCCTACAACACCTGAGGTTAGTTTTTCTCACAACAATATGTCCTCAGCTGATCAACAGTGGGGCCCTGCATAATAGTCACCCTCAATCAAGCAACACCCAGGATGAGGGCAAAGAAACCCTCCAGAACATACAGTCAGGGTGACAGAGGGAAGAGAATGGTAGGGCACATGCTGCTTCCTAAGCTTCTGCCTGGGAGGCCCGAACGATGCTTCTGCTCAAAGTTTTATTAGCCAGAGCCAATAGTATTCACACCTGAGGTCCGTCAACAGGGCAAGAATATATATTCTCCTCTGGGGAAGGGATACAAATATTGGTTAAAATATTGGTTAACAATAATACCTTCTACTACCACCATGTACTGAAAAATAGAATGTAGAATGTCAAATCAGTCATTCAGTGACATCTGAGTCTAAACCCAGGTTATTCTCACAAAAACTAGGAAGAAAAGGAGCAAAATATGTCATCTATTTTTTATTTCGATAACTGTAGAAATATATGCTAAAATTATTTTTACTAAAAACAATAGTTATAAAAACTATTATAAACTTAGAACAGTTACAGAATTGCTTCCAGATCATTGGGAAAGATAAAAACGAATTTAAGAAAATCTATATGGCAGATAAAAAAACAAAAGAAAGAGCAAGGTTAAACAAAAGATATAAAGGAAGTCACCAGAAGACTATACATAGAAATTATAACCACATGCACAGAAGGCTTAGAGTCCCATGATGAAAGGCAAATACCATTTAAAAGTAAAAACCAGGGGCACCTGGGTGGTTCAGTGGGTTAAAGCCTCTGCCTTCGGCTCAGATCATGATCCCAGGGTCCTGGGATCTAGCACCTGCATCAGGCTCTCTGCTCAGCAGGGAGCCTGCTTCCCCTCCTCTGTCTGCCTGCCTCTCTCTGCCTACTTGTGATCTCTGTCTGTCCAATAAATAAAATCTTTAAAATAAAATAAAATAAAAAGTAAAAACCAACTATGTACTACTTGAAGGCACAAACCTAAAGTAAAGTAAAACAGAAAAGGTAAAAAATAATGAGTGATTTAAATTTAAAAAACAAAAAGAAGGAACAGAAATGGTATGGCCAGTGATTTCCACCTGTGCTACAAGGTAGAGCACGAGGGCAAGTTTGGACATGTTTCCGGACAGAAAGCTTAGGTATGCCAACAACAGTTACAGAAATGGTGTCATGACCAGAAAGGAGGCTTACATGCACAAGAATATAATGGAGGAACTGAAGAGAATTATTGATTGATGATACTGAAATTACAGAAGAAGATGATGCTTTGTGGCCTTGCTCTTGACAAGAGTTGGCCAACAGGAGCTAGACACTGTAATTACAGGGGCATCTGGGTGGCTCAGTCGGTTAAGTGTTGCCTTTGGCTCAGGTCATGATCCCATGGGCCCTGGGATGGAGCCATGAGTCAGGCTCCCTGTTCAGTGGGGAGTCTGCTATTCCCTCGTCCTCTGTGCCTAACCCTGATTATGTTGACCCTCTCTCTCAAATAAATAAAATCTTAAAAAAAAAAAACTGTAATTGGAGAAGAACACATTTATTTTACCCCATCAAAACAGGTTCTCTTACTGATATAAATCAGTCCAAGAGTCCTGAAGGCCTTCAAGTATTTTGCTATTTGGGGGTCCCTGGGTGGCTCAGTCGGTTAGGCCTCCAACTCTTGGTTTCAGCACAGGTTATGACCTCTGGGATATAAGATGGAGCCTGCGTTGGGCTCTGTGCTCCATGGAGCGTCTGCTGGAGATTCTCTCCCTCTGCCCCTCCCCTTGCTCCTGCTCTCTATCTCTCTCTCTAAAATAAATAAATCTTTAAAAAACAAAAACAAAACCTACAAAAGATAGGCAAATTTTATGGATAAAATTATAATGCTTTGTTGGAAGACACTGAGTTGGGCTTAAATGGCATCTTACTATACACTTCCTTTTGTGCTTCATTTTTCTCCCTCAGGATTATGTTCTTCACATTCCTCAATTGACATATATATATCAGGAGCTGTGCCCCAAAGCACATCACACATGGCCATATGGGGACAAACACTACAGTATTGCTTCTAATAGACTTAAATTGGGCACAATTTGAATCCCATAAATAGACTTAAAAAGTCAATACTTCATAAAAAGTCAATTATCCCTAGATTATTCTATAAATGCCATAAAATTTCAATTACAATTCAAGAGGGTTTTTTAGTGAAACTTGACAGGCTAATTCTAAAATGTACAGAGAAAAGCAAAGGGCCAAAAATAGCCAAGACAGTTTTTTAAAAAAAGAAGAACAGATTAGGGAGACTTGCCCTATAAATGTGAAGACTTAACATAAAGCTGTAGTTCTGAGACAGGTAGTATTTAGTAACTGAGATGGTTACAGTTCTAGTAAATGACACAGGAAAAGCAGAGAAATCAGAAGTAGAGCCACACACACACAAGAAAGCCTGAAGTTGCCGAAGAAGCATTACAGATCAGTCATTTAAGAATGGTCTATCCAGGGGCACCTGGGTGGCTCAGTGGGTTGAGCCTCTGTCTTAGCCTCGGGTCATGGTCTTGGAGTCCTGGGATTGAGCCCCGTATCCAGCTCTCTGCTTAGTGGGGAGTCTGCTTCCTCCCCCTTCTCTCTGCCTGCCTCTCTGCCTGCTTGTGACCTCTGTCTGTCAAATAAATAAATAAAATCTTAAAAAAAAAAAGAATGGTCTATCCATAGTTGTTATTGGGATAACTTGTAAGGGGGGAAGACTTGAGATTATAACATGACAACTCTACCCAAATTATTCTAGAAATCCAATACAATTTTAATTAACAGAATTATCCAGAAAAGTTTTTCTTAAAGAATGCAAGCATGCAGGGGTGCCTGGCTGCTGGGTCAGGGGAGCGTGCAACTCCTGATCCCAGGGTTGGGGGTTCAAGCCCCATGCTGGGTGTAGAAATTACTTAAAATAAGATCGTAAAAAAGGGGGAGATGCATGCACACAGACACACAAATACCAAACTATAAAAGAAATAATGGATACATTTAGCTATGTCCAAATTTAGACTGCCTTTATAATAAAGGGCAATATAAATAAAAGTAATTGACCAACCAAAAATCAGAATAATGCATCTATAATATTTATCAAAAACAAATGATTGCAATATAAAGTAAATAAAGAAGTCCCACAATCAAAAGTAAAATATAAACAATGAATAGAAAACTCTTCAAAACATATGGACAATTTATAGAAGAGGAAAATAAAAATAAATATATCAGAAGATACTTAAACTCACTATTAACCAGAGAATTGTTCATTAAAACAACAGAATATCATTTCAGCCGCCACACTGGTAAAATTAAAAAGCCAAGTTAAATGTTTACCGCTTGGCAATTAAAACACCCCACACTCTTGGGGTGCCTGGTAGCTCAGATGGTTAGGGGTCCTACTCTTGGTTTCCACTCGGGTCATGATCTCATCATTGTGGCATCCAGCCCTGGGTCATGACCATGCTGAGTGCAGAGTTGACTTCCGCTTCCCTCTCCCTCCGGCTCTCTTCCTCCCATAGGCCCTTAGCACTCTCTCTCTTTCTCTCTCTCTAAAATAAATAAAATGTTAGCAAATAAATAAATAAATAAATAAAATACCCCACTGTCTTTTATAATCACTACTAGATTAAATGAAAAACCTAAACATCAAAGATTAAAAATATTGCACTTTCAGAATATGACCAGTGCTGTAGAGGTAAATTAACAGGTTTCTATGATTTCATTATTAAGAAGGAATGATAAAAATTTTACCAACTTTCCAATTGAAAAAACTAGAGAAGGGGTTCCTGGGTGGCTCAGTGGGTTGGGCTTCTGCCTTTGGCTCAGGTCATGATCCCAGGGTCCTGAGATCGAGCCCCACATGGGGCTCTCTGCTCAGTGGGGTGCCTGCTTTCCCCTCTCTCTCTGCCTGCTGCTCTGCCTACTTGTGATCTCTCTGTGTCAAATCAATGAATAAAATCTTTAAGAAAGAAAAAAGAAAGAAAAAGAAAAAACTAGGGAAAAGGTCAAACAAACAAGAAAACAGAAGGAAGAGAAAAATAATGTACAATCTAGTAATTGCAAAATAGAAAAAAAACAGAACTGATAAATAAATCTAAAGATGGCTGGAAAGGGAGGGGAAAGCAAATAAAATAATCAAATATAAAATCTGAAAATTTTAATAGAGACCCCCCAAAAAAGAAATTGTAAATTAGAAAAGGGATATGTCTGAATATTTTTCAATCCCAATGATGTAAATTGTTCTCTCAGAAAATTAAAATCGCCAAAACAGACTCATGATGTATTACAACCATGAGTAAGCCCAGTGAAATTTTATTAAATAATTATCTCTAAAAATAGTTCTAGACCAATGAATATTAGTAGAAAGTACAATGAACCTGTCAAGGATTAGGTATTTTCTATGCTGTATAAACTGTTCTAGGTCCTAAGAAAAGATGGACTGCTATCCAATCCATTTGCGGTAACTAGCAGTAACCTCTGGTATAAAACAAACACAGCCGAGTTTATAAAAAATAAAAGTAAACCTCAGACTATTGGATGTGCAGTATTAGTCTGTAGTCTATTCTGTTGGGAAAGAAGAGATCGAAGTGAGTTAATAGAAATACAAATGTGTGAAGCTGACGAATTTAAAGGAATATGAACCAGCCATTAAGACCTTGTGATGGGAAGTCAAAATTGAGGAATTTACCAAATGTCAACATTCTTGCAAGCACAAAAATGAGATGAGCAAAAAACACAGAAGGATTTAACTAATAACCACTAAAAGAGGTTGAAACGGTTATATCACACTTAGGGCTCTTCAGCAGGCTTCTCCAAGCTATTATTAGGAAACTAACAAATGCAAATGAAATGAGTGGTAAATTAGAGATGGAGCCATACGGGTTCTAGCTGCTCTGAATCACTCTCAGTGGCTATGACGCCCACCCAGAGAGCTCGTAGTAAGATAGGGTACACAGATATCCGTAGCATTTATGGATATAAAAGTAATCATCTTTAATAGCTTTTGATTAAAACTAGCAGATTACATGACATACACAAACAAAAATTGTAATGAAACATTACAGCAGTGATGAAATTGTATATTGAGGTGAGAGGTTGCTGGGGGTGGGGGCAGGAGGGAGAAAAAGATGGGCAAAAGAAGCCATGTTTCCACAGAACCTGTTTCTACTCATCTGCCTTCCATGTCACCTCATGGTTCTGCTCTCTCTAACCTTTATATTCTAATTGTGTTTTTTGGCTTTTGTTAATTGTCTAGTTGGCTGTTTAAAAAGAAATTACAGGGGCACCTGGGTGGTTCAGTCAGTTATTCGGCCTCTGTTAGCTGGGGTCATGATCCCAGGATCCTGGGATTGAGCCCCACATGGGGCTCCCTGGTCAGTGGGGAGCCTGCTTCTCCCTCTCTCTCTGCCTGCTGCTCTGCCTAGTTGTACTCTCTATATCTGTGTCAAATAAATAAAACCTTTAAAAAAAATTAAAAAGAGGGGTGCCTGGGTGGCTCAGAGGGTTAAGCCTCTGCCTTCAGCTCAGGTCATGATCTCAGGGTCCTGGGATCAAGCCCTGCATGGGGCTCTCTGCTCAGCGGAGAGCCTGCTTCCTCCTCTCTCTCTCTCTCTCTGCCTGCCTCTCTGCCTACTTGTGATCTCTGTCTGTCAAATAAATAAGATCTTTTTAAAAAACTAAAAATTCAAGGTGCTTGGGTGGTTCAGTTAAGTGTCTAACCCTTGATTTCAGCTCAGAGTAGTGATCTTGAGGGGCCGTGGGTAATGAAATTAAGCCCTGCCTCTGGCTCTGTGCTTGCGATTTTCTCCCTCCCTCTCCCTCCGCCCCTCCCCACCCGCTTGCTTGCACTCTCTCTCGCTCTCAAATAAATAAACCTTCAGAAGGAAAAAAAATTACATTTTGCTTATTTCCCAATGTCAATAAATTTCAGTAGACTTTCTTCATTTATTTGTATCATCACCATACTTACACAGAAAAAAATGTATCTTATTGGGATTGATTCTTACAAATTTAATATAGCTATAGTTAATGACTTATAAGTTGTTACATGGCCAACCCCTACCAGAAGTACCTGACTATAAAAAAACAAAAAACAAAACAAAAAACAACAACAACAACAACAACAAAAGCTTTGTTTGAAACTTTTGGCTGGCCAAGCAGTAAAAAAAAAAAAAAAATCTCTTAAAGTAGTTAATACATTTCTTGAGTATTACTGAAACATTGATAAACTTAAGGAAAAATTTTGGCCAGGTATCTCAAAAAATTTGTACTGTGGATTTCTAAGAATATATGTATACTATTTCTGAGGCAGCTGGTAGAAGGCACTGGGACTTCTTTCTTAGTATTTTGTTGATTAATAATTTTTCCTTTTGCAGACAGAGAAGAAAATTTCACCAAATAAAATGTTTAGACTTGCTTTAGTTTAATTTATCTCATGTTCCTTTATTTATACCTTCCCTCCTACCTTTTACCTTCCCAGGTCTGGTTCCCTATCCCAGGAGCTCCAAACTCAAAGTTTTTTACTTGGTCTCTTTTTCCACACTGCTTCACCTCCCGACCAATTTTCTTTGTCTTTCCTTCTCTCTCCTCTCACCCATCCCAGCTTGAGGAGATTCCAGTAATATACAGAAAGTAGCTCAGCTCACACATTAAAAGCAAAGAGAAAGAAAAATGAATACTGCTAAATTGAGATCAGTTCGAAACCTAAATACATCACCATAATTTATTTTCAAATTGTACAGTCATTTGTAGTTTGAAGCAAAACAACACTTCCATATGTATGGTCCTCTTCCCTATTCGAGGCAACCTCAACCCCATATTAGTTGTAACTTGCATATCACTCTCTATAGTAAAACCTACTTGAGTGTACATTGATACAGTGGGTGTTTTATGTAAGCTATAAAATAAATATTCTCTATCCTTAAATAATTGTCACTCCCACAGAAAAGATAGGCCAAACAAAAATATACATACAACAGCTGCCGTCTCCCCCAAGAGGCCACTAGAATAACCTGGTGATTAAAGAAAGCTACATTTATTAAGTCTACTACAATAAGGGAGACCAGGGCTTTCACAGGAACTTAGAAACCTCATAAGGAGGAAGATAGCAAGTGATACTTTGTAGGTTATGGGCATCTGAGTAAAAATGGCTTAGGACAGCTCTTTTAAGACAAGGAATTTTGGGGTGGATTGAGCAGGGGTTTTGACATAATAGCTTAGGGCTGGTGGTATGGCGGCCAATTTGTCCTTGGTTTTCTGGCACTTTCCCAGATTTAGCATTGAAAACCCCACATCCCAGGGACCCCTTCAGTTCTGGGCAAACAAAGACAGGTGGACACCCTAATAGGTGGGCACACCATTACAATGACTTTGAAACAAGTCTTGATAACCAAGATGTTTTCCATAAGTAAAGAATTTCATAAGTTTCCTAAGTGAAGTATTTGTCCAGATAAACCATCTATTTCAGCTAAACAATATTTACCACGAAGATCGAGCTCTTTGTATAGATTAACTAGTTTGCAGGAATTAGCTAAAATAAACAGTGAAGTTAATTATTAATTTATGGCCTTAGCCTCTTTGGCAAGAATTTACTACAAGAGAAAAGTCATGGTAGTGTAGATGGCCTGAGTTCTCAGTTCTGATACTTAAGCTATGTGGCTACAGGTGGTCTCAATTCCCAGTAGGTCTACCTAGCCAAGAAATATATCAATTGTAACATAAATTCAGTTTTTAATGCTAGTAAGATTTCAACCAGAAGGGGTGCCTGGGTGGCTCAGTCAGTTAAGCATCTGCCTTCAGCTCAGGTCACAATCCTGGGGTCCTGGGATTAAGTCCCACATTGGGCTCCCTGCTCAACAGAGAGTCTCCTTCTCCCTCTGGTTCTGCCCCTTCCCCCCTGTTCTCATACACTCTCTCTCTCTCTCAAATAATTAAAATCCTGAAATAGAAAAAAGAATTCAACTAGCAAATATTTACTAAACACCTAAAATATGCCAGAGCCTGTAGTAGGCACCAGCAATACTATGAAAAGTAAATCTGTAGAGTGATCTAGGACTGGTGATGTATTATCATCTACAAATACATATTAAGCATCTATTAGCCTTCAGGTGATACACTAAAGATTAGTCACTGAAGACAAGGCACTCTTGCTACTCTAGTTTCATCTAATCCTGCTAATAAACATTTCATTTTCACCTAAATTACTGAGTTGCCTTTAAATTTTACTGGGGGGGGTGGGCAAAAAAGACAAATCATCCACCTCTAAGAAAATGGCTATCTCGTATTTTCCTTCTACATCAGTAGTAACAGTGGGCGCACCTGGCTGGCTCAGCTGATAAAGCAGGTGACTCTTGATCTCACCCCACATTGGGTGTGGGGCCTACTTTAAAAAAAAAAACAAAAAACAAACAAACAAGAAAAACAGTAACACCATCCCTCCAGCTAGAAAATTACAAAGTTTTCTCTGATTCCTCACTATGGCTCAGAGCTGATACTTCCTCAATACTGTCTTAACTGCTTGAAAACAGTAACACCTTCAAATTCAAATGATTGAGTTTATTTCTATTCAAAAATGCTTTGTTTCTTTTTAAAATACTACTCTAAAGATTCTTAATGACAACAACAAAAGCCAAACCTGGAACAAAACAAAACAAAAAGAACACCATATTTTTCTGGAGAAAAGACCAAAAATGAGAATCTGTAAGTAAAGGAATTTTCACCTTTTCACTTGGTGGCAGTTTTGAGTAAGAAAATAGCTTGATTGCATATACATAATTATCCCACTGATTTGGGAACTTCTTTGTTCTCCCTTTTTGTACTACCTTGTTTTATATGCTCAGCTGTGGCACAGAGTCATTCTTTGATAATATATTTAATTTAGAGGAACAAACAAACATTATTCAGAGTCAAATTGGAAATTGGATCATTAAGATCTGTGATTAAACTCAAGCAGTTTGTCATTAGGATCTGGTATTGTTAAGCAAAACAAAACAAACAAGTGAGAAAAAAAATTTTTTTAAAGGATGTGATGAGGGGCGCCTGGGTGGCTCAGTGGGTTAAAGCCTCTGCCTTAGGCTCAGGTCGTGGTCTCAGGGTCTTGGGATCGGGCCCCACATCAGGCTCTCTGTTCAGCAGGGAGCCTGCTTCCCCCTCTCTCTGCCTGCCTCTCTGCCTACTTGTGATCGCTCTCTCTGTCAAATAAACTAATAAAATCTTTAAAAAAAAAAAAAAAAGGATGTGATGAGGGACCAGAACATAGCTACAATGTCAGGAACACAGAACTGAGAACAGATGTAGGAATTTTAGTCAAGTATCAAAAAAAGTCTGAGCTGTTGGTCAAGTCACCTCACCCCTCTGGACCTAAATTTCCTCCCAGCCATAAAATTTTCCTTATCAAATTATCTACATGTCAAGATGGAAGACAGAGCCCTGACTCCAAGAACATAAAATTCTGGAAAGGTAAGTTTTTTGCTAATGGAGGAGATGGAAGCTTTATCCAGAAATGTTAAGACTGAATCAGTTTAGAGGGTTGAATCAGTCAAGACACAGCCAGTGGAAGGCCCTGATGACCCACTCCACACTTGTGTTCTACAACTCTCTGGCTACCAAGACTCCCAAACAGGTTGAAGGACAAAGCATGACTCAGGGGTACCTGGCTGGCTCAGTCAGTAGAGCATGTGACTCTTGATCTCAGGGTCATGAGTTGAACCCCATGTTGGGCAAAGATATGATTTTCAAAAAAAATACTAAATGTAACTGACAAAAAAATTGTAGCTCAACTTCACAAGGACTTGACAAAGAAAGTTTATTGATAGGATTCAATTTTACAGCCTTTATTTGACAAAAGACTACATGCCTGTGTGCACTCAAGTCTTATCAGTAATAAGACTTAATTTTCTCAAATATTATAGTAAGGTATACATAACGAAATTTGCTATTCTAACCATTTCTAAGTGTACCACTGAGTGGCATTAATTACAGTGACCGTGCTGTGCCACTATTACCACTTAACTTCTTTTTTTAAAGATTTTATTCTTAAGCAACCTCTACACTCAGCTGTGGGGCTCGAACTCACAACCTGGAGCCCTTGTTCCACCAACTGAGCCAGCCAGCACTCCACCACTTAGCTTTTTTAAATAGACATGTATATTATTCATCTGTAATGTGCCAGGCCCCCCTGGTAAGCTCTGGGAACAAAAACTAGAATGGGCCATGCCTTCACATGGACTTCATGGATCATGGTGCGTTGTGTTTGGGTTTGTTGGGTTTTCTTTTTCTTTTTTTTTTTTTTAAGATTTTATTTATTTGACAGAGATCATAAGTAGGCAGAGAAGCAGGCAGAGAGAGAGGAGGAAGCAGGCTCCCTGCCGAGCAGAGAGCCCCACGCGGGGCTCGATCCCAGGCCCCTGAGATCGTGACCTGAGCTGAAGGCAGAGGCTTCAACCCACTGAGCCACCCAGGCGCCCCGTTTTATTTTTCTTTATGGCCAGGTAACAGGTAAATTTTTATGTACATGGGGGGGGGGTGCGGACAGGGTTGAAAGAGGCCATCGGTAAACTACAGAGATCAAGGAGGAACGAGCGGTTAAGATGCAATCTCCCAACGTCCAGTTCGGAAGCCCGACGCCAACAGGTTACCAGAGCCCAGGAAGAAGCCACGCCTGGGGCGGGGCGGGGCGAGGTGAAGCCCTAGGAGAGGCTTGGGAGGGGCTGAGGGAGGGGCCTGAGCTGGGCCTGCGCGAGGGGCGGGGCGGAGGCGCCGGGGCAGCTCCTGGGCGGGGCTGGAAAGGAGGCGGGGTTATTTCTGGTTACTCCGTCCCGCCCCCCCCCCCCGCCCGGCCTGGGCCTGCACCTGAAGCCGGCAGGGCCACGGCCCCGAGCGCCGGCTTCTCCTCCAGCCCAGTACCAGGGTGGTGGTGGCCGACGGGAAGCCGAAGTGGGATGCGGCTGACGCGGAAGCGGCTCTGCTCGTTTCTCATCGCCCTGTACTGCCTCTTCTCCCTCTACGCCGCCTACCACGTCTTCTTCGGGCGCCGCCGCCGGCCGCCTGCCGCGTCTCTGCGGGGCCTAAGGAAGGGGGCGGCCGCGGCGCGGGAGAGGCGCGGCCGAGGTAGGACACTGGGCGGCCGCTGACCCGGCTCGCGGGTCCGGGGGTGCCCCCGGGCTCCAGGGTGCGCCTCGCCTCCTCCAGCTCTCGGTAGCCGGCCCTGGGCTCGGGCTCGGGCTCGGGCTCGAGCTCCGGCTCGGGCTCGGGCTCGGAGCGTGTGCGGCTGTCTCAGTCCTCGCCCGAATCTCACACGCACGCCCGCCCCACTCCCCACCTTCAAAGCGGGCTGGCGCGCACTCCTGTGAAACACGTCTTGAGCCTGCAAGGCATTGTCACGGAATGCCGGAGATTCTTGGGAAGGCCGCTGGGTTGGAAACCTCTGTTTCCTCATTGAAACAAAGAGCCTTCTCTAATTTTGCCGTGATTTGGGAAGGCCTCGGTGCCTTACCTCCACGTGGTGGTCATCTGCCCTGTATTTTGACCTATGTCAGAATCGGAGTCAGACTTATCTCTCCCTTTTTTCAGAATTTTTCTCAATAGTATCCACAACTGTTGGACACTTTCCATTCTGAAGTCAAGTTTTTTATGTATAGCTTACGTATACACAATCTATAAAGAATAGCAAATGTTAAACTTATAACGATACATATTATCCAGTTATTTTAGAAGGTCTCATTTGTGAGAGATAATTTTGTGTCTCCTATTAACATTCTAAGATCTTTCAGAATAAAGATTTAATAAAAATTAAATTCTTGATTTCCTTTTTTTTAATTGCATGTGTTTAATCAGTTCAAATTCAGTTGCTTTACCTCTATGAAAAGCTGAAATTAGCACTCCCTGACACCTAATTTAAATGGCTCGAATTTATCTACAACTACAGCTCTACCTTACTGATAAACATTGTTACTCTTTTTAAAACACAGAACAATCTACTCTGGGAAGTGAAGAATGGAATCCTTGGGAAGGAGATGAAAAAAATGAGCAACAACACAGATTTAAAACTAATCTTCAAATATTAAATAAATCCACAAAAGGGAAAACAGACTTCCATGTACAAATCTGGGGGAAAGCTGCCATTGGTAAGTTAATGTGTAGAGCTAAGACATGTAAAAAGAATCCTAAATGTACTTCATTAATATTAAATTCAATTCATTTTAATACATTGTTTATTTCATTTGTTAATTAAAGCATCATAACACATTTTCTTACTTTTCCTTAATATTTCCATTTCTGACTTATGTTAGACAATATCTATGTAAATACACACACGTACACAAAAATCTGTTGTGGGTCTTTAGCAGATTACAGCTTTATATGTAGATACAAAGTAGAATATAAGCATCATTATATAGAAATGCCTATGTCAACTGAATGTTTATGAATTTATGTATTTATTGGACACTTGACACACAAGTATAAGATGTGGCCCCTCCCCTTGATGGCCAAACAAGTTTGGGAAACATTGAAATGAACAAAATGAAACAAGGTTCTTTATTCCAGGCCATTCTCAGAGCCCTTCATATGCCACTGTCATTATAAATATGTAAGGGGGATATAGGACATAGTCAATTAAACTTGAATACCCATAAAAGCATTTTGCTCTGAGTATCATGAGATTCTAGAGTTCAAAGTTATATATTATGCTTAGAGAATGGGACCCTAAATGAGGGTTACAAGAGTAAGAAAGAATTTAGTGAATTAGAAGGGGCTTTGTTAGGCCTTTAAACATGAGTTGGATTTATCTACAATAAGGGATAGTGGTAGAAAGGCCCAGATGAGAAGGAAGTAATCAGAGAATGATGCTTTGATCTTAGTGTTTCATAAATTCATTCATGCTTGCATGCAAATATGCATCCTTGAAGATTACTACTGACTTCCAAATTTCAAGTATCTAGACCCAGGCTGTAATCATCAGGTTCTAGCAACGTTTTTCTTTATAAAGTCTCTAATATTGGGACGCCTGGGTGGCTCAGTTGGTTGAGCGGCTGCCTTCGGCTTAGGTCATGATCCCGGCGTCCTGGGATCAAGTCCCACATCGGGCTCCTTGCTGGGCAGGGAGCCTGCTTCTCCCTCTGCCTCTGCCTACCACTCTGTCTGCCTGAGCTCTCTCTCTCTCTAATAATTAAATAAATAATCTTAAAAAAAAATCTCTAATATTAATTTCATCCTTTAAATTCCTACTTCCCCATTCTAATTTTTAATTAATTCTACATCTTAACAGGTTTTCATGTTTCCAGCCTTTTCTCTTTGCAATTCAGTAAGCACAAAGTGACTAGATGAGTTTAATCAAACACTACTTTTCATCAATCTATTTCCCAGGCATGTAGGATTCCAATTCCATTCCTATTCAAAAAGGAGGCGAAAGGGGGTGCCTGGGTGGTGTAGTCAGTAAAGCGTTAGACTCTTGATTTCAGCTCAGGTCCTGATCTCAGGGTGGTGAGATCAAGCCCCGTATTGGACCCTGTGCTCAGTGCAGAGTTCTCTTCACTTCTGCCTCATGCCCTACTTATACTCTCTCTGTCTCTGTCTCTTTCTTTCTCTCTTGCTCTCACTCTTGCTCTCAAATAAATAAATAAAATCTTTAAAAAAAAAAAAAGGAGTGGGGAGGGTGGGAGTGAAATCACCCGTCCAAACAATCCTAAATTACAGCCAGGCAAACTGTTAGGTTTCAAGGCCTGGGAATTAAATGGCTCAAAACTTTGCCTCTGGTCTTGCAGCTCTACCTTTGCAGTCATCCTTTCTTTGTCATGAGTGGTAGCATGTGCTTGCAGCTCAGTGGTTTTATCAGCCAGTATCCTGCTGGTAGGATTTAGGAATCAGTACCCTTCTTTCATTTCAACATCTCTCCATCTCCTTTAGTCCAAGCCAGCAGTGTTTCTGCTGATAAAACATTTTCAAGAAGCTTGTGGGTCTTCTATGTATGTCACAGGGATTAACTCCATTAAACAAGAACTCTTCCAGGTCTTTCCTGGAGAATCTCATCTCTGTTTCTGGCTTCTGCTGAGATAGCTGAGAAGACCCATGAATTACACACCTAATATCTATGTGACTGATATTTTAACCTTATCCTTTTGAGGCACTAGCAAGAAGATACTCAGCTACATCCTTTACCTTCTTTCAGAAACATGCCTTCCTGACAGTGAATCTTCTAATTTTCCACCCTTTGCAATTGAACAAGCTGAGACTTCCCCAGATCAAGTCCCGCTCCTTCTTGCTTAACAGTTCCTCCCTCAATCACTCTTTCCTCTTACATTTACTATAATTAACAAGAAGAAGCCAGACTACAGCTTCAACACTACCTGGAAATCTCTTTAGCTAAATATCCACGTTTATCACTTACACATTCCACTTTTCATATAACTTCTGGACACAATTCAGCTAAACATTCTGGTACTATTATAAGCAGGATCCCCTTTTCTAGTTTCTAATAATAATGTTCCTCATTTACTTCTGAGCCCTCACCAGCAGCACTTTTAACCTGCATATTTCTACTCAGTCTGCTTAGATGTTTATAAAAACCAATATAGGGTTTATTTCTACTGTGCTTTTTCTCTTCTGAGTTCTCACTAGCTGAGTCACTAACACCCATACTTCTACCTATAACCTAAGGCATTTTAAAAATCATGCTCCTTGAAGTTCTTCTAGCCTCTCCCCATTATCCAATTCCAATTCCACTTCCAGATTTTAAAATATTTGTTACAGTAGTATCTCATTTCCAGATACCATAATCTCTAGTTTCCTTTAGCTGCCATAACCAGTTACCAAAACTTTAGTGAATTAAAACAATACTAATTTATTACCTTTTTAAAAATTAAGATGTAATTGACATATGACATTATATTAGTTTCAGGTGTACAACATAATGGTTTGAGATATTTGTATATTGTGAAGTTATCAACATAATAAGTCTAGTTAGTATCTATCACCACACATACTTGTACTTTTTTTTCTTGTGATGAGAACTTTTAAGATCTACTCTCTTAGCAACTTTCAAATATATAAAACAGTATTATTAACTATAGTCACCATAAACTTAAATCTTCCATTTTTGAAGGTAGAAGTCTAAAATGTGTCCACAGGTCTGTATGCTTTTTGGAGGCTCTAAAGGAGGATCTGTCTCCTTGACTTTTACAGCTTCTTGAGGTCTGTTTCCTTGACTTCTGTGACATTGCTTGACTTGTGGCCCCACTTGACTCCAACTTCTGTTTCCATCCTAATACCTCCTCCCCTCACTCTGACACTCTTGCCACCTTGTAGGGACCCTTGTGATTGCCCATCCAGATAATCCAGGATAACCTCCCTACCTCAGCATCCTTAATCACACATAGAAAATTTCTTTCGGGGGCACCTGGGTGGCTCAGTCAACTAAGAATCTGCCTTTGGCTCAGGTTATAATCCAGGGTCCTGGGATCAAGCCCCACATTGGGCTCCCTGCTCTGTGGGGAGCCTGCATCTCCCTCTCCCTCTGCTACTCCCCCTACTTGTGCCCTCGCTCTCTCTTGCTTTCTTTCTCTCTCTGTCAAATGAATAAATAAAATCTTTAAAAAAAAAAGTTTCTTTTGCCATGTAGGATAATGTATTTATAGATTCTAGAGATTACATCTTTGGACATCTGGGGTGGACAGGGAAGTATTATTGGGCCACCATACATGGAGAGCTTTATCTGTTTGGCTAGGTGTTTACATAGTTATTTTGTGGGTGTCCTTTAGTACTGGGGCATAATGAGACTAGAATAAAGCACTTCTGACAATGTAAGTAAAACAGCGCTCCCAGATTATTTCATTCTGCTTTCCTCTACTCTCAGAGCTTTCATTCCGGTGAAATGACAGTAAAATATCAGGAGCCGCCCTAAGGAGATAGATGCAGAGGGCATGATGCGGTGATGGATGTGTGTTTGAGTGAGGAGGAGTTAAACTCTCTCCCTAATGTATTCACTGTATACTTATATACATGAGCTCCTCTGGGGGTGTTTGGCACAAAATGGTGAATTCCCCTAGCTTATTACAATACAGAAAACATTCTAATCATATAGTAACTTACATTATAACACATGTCGGGATAAAATAGGTAGTAGAAGTCCAACGATAATCAGAGGTTTCTCAGATTTAGATTAAGAGAGGGTATTGTCTTTAATATAACCTGCATTCTGCCACATTTCACACTGACGACCTCTGAATCCTGTCATATTAACCACCATATTGATGATTTTGAGCTATTGCTTGGCAGAACTGCCTGCCAGGGGACCAAAAAGGAATACAGTCTGTTTTCCTGGTCAAATTATATAAATGAGCAGAACATAAACTCATCTCACACACCCGAGTAAACCAGACGGTAAATGGGTTTGTTCTTGTTTTTTTTAATTACCAGGTTTGTATCTCTGGGAGCATATTTTTGAAGGCTTACTTGATCCCACTGATGTGACTGCTCAGTGGAGAGAAGGAAATTCAGTTGTAGGAAGAACACATTACAGGTATTAATTGTGCAACGTTAAAGTTTGCTGTGTTTCTATACAATGTTTTATGTAAATATGAGGAGAAAAATAAGAGGAAAACTTATTTAGAGACAATATTTCCACTTCCACTTATGAATAGAAAAATGAATCTCATGAGTATATATTGTAGTTACAGCTTACCTGAACATTTTACAAGATGCTTCCTTTTTTAAATTTTGTGTTTCATTTTTATCAAAACATTTCTGATTATATGGGAAAGTTCTTGCTCCAAATTTTATAACATTTGATTGTTGATAAGCATTTAATATTCCATATCTTGAAGGAATAATAAACAATCTTTAAAATATTTTCATTTTTCTCTTTCATATACTAGTCATATTCACATATAATATTCAGGTGGTAACAGTTATTGTTATGAGTTGTGAAAATTTTATAAAAACATATATTAATTCTTTCATGATTTGATGGTATAGATTGCCATTTTAATGCAATTACTCAGAAGTCCTTTTTTTTGGGACGCCTGGGTGGCTCAGTAGGTTACGTCGCTGCCTTCAGCTCTGGTCATGATCCCAGCATCCTGGGATGGAGTCCCACATTGGGCTCTCTGCCCGGCAGGGAGCCTGCTTCTCCCCTCCCCTCTCTACCTGCCTCTCTGCCTACTTGTGTGATCTCTGTCCATCAAATAAATAAATAAAATCTTTAAAAATTTAAGATTTAAATTTTAAAATTTAAAATTTAATTTTTAAATTTAAAAATTAAAAAAAAGAAAAAAAATTATTTAAGATTTTGTATATTTATTTGAGTGAGAGAGCACAGAGGGAGAAACAGATTCCCCACTGAGCAAAGAGCCTAATGCAGGACTTAATCCCAGGTCCATGACCGTGACCTGAGCCGAACAAAGCCAGATCCTTAACCAACTGAGCCACCCAGGGTCCCCCAGAAATCTCTTTCCTTTTTTTCCAGATTCAGTGAAACCAATGTATCATTAAGACATCTTAAGTTTTTATTTTTATAAAACTTTTACCTATGATTCCACATTTTCTAAAGATTTTTACATAAGTAGAATTATAATTATTTTCTTTAGGAAAAAATTTGGTAATTTTGCTCAATGAAAGAGTGCTATTTTCTATTAGATTCTGCTTTCTTATTGAAATAAAAATTATTTTAAATGCTTATTTCATTTCAATTGTACTATTAGGAAAAAAAATGTCAACTAAAGATTCAGGTTTCTATTAGGATTCCACTTATTTTCCACAGTCAAAAAGAAAAGCTATGGTTAATCTCAATTTCATTTGAATTTTCTCTGCTCCTTTAATTCTTGTTTACTTTTTTTTTTTTAAGATTTTTTATTTATTTATTTGACAGACAGAGAGATCACAAGTAGGCAGAAAGGCAGGCAGAGAGAGAGAGGGGGAAGCAGGCTCCCTGCCGAACAGAGAGCCCGATGTGGGACTCGATCCCAGGACCCTGAGATCATGACCTGAGCCAAAGGCAGCGGCTTAACCCACTGAGCCACCCAGGCGCCCTCTTGTTTACTTTTTACACATGTTGAAAGCAATTTCATTTCATGTATCTTTTCAAAGTAATCATTCTTGAAAAGTAAACAGGTTCTTATATTTTTTTAAGATTTTTTAAACTTATTTTTAAGTAACCTCTATCCCATCATGGGGCTCAAACTCTTGACACTAAGATCAAGAGTCACACACTTCTCCAACTGAGCCAAAATGGGTGAATTTTATGAAATGTAAATTAAAACTTACTCTGTCATGATCTTTAGAAATAAGTTCAACTTTATCTTCAACTTTTTCTTAAAGCAGCAGATGCTAATTGAAATACCATAATTGAGCTCTGATAATAATAAATCAAATAATGTGGCATCTAGCTTTTGTTTTATCAAATGCATGTACAGTTATATATCTTGTGATTCCTGCATATGGACATTACAGGACTCCGAAGGCAGTCTTTTAAGGATAAGCAAAGGCCATGATGAGCAAAGTAAGATTCCTCCTAAAAATTAAAAATGAAGTTGCCTTATGAAATTAAACTGTAAATCAATATATGATAGATATGAGTAGAGATAGGCAAAGTTCCTTCAAGAGACAGAATGAGTCTCAGGCTTGCTTGTAACCTAACTGAATATATCAATATAAAGAATGTATCAAAAAGGTTTCTGTGAAGGTGCATTAAGGAGAGATAATATTCAGTTCTGGAAACAGAAAGGAGAAGGGAAGTTAGGGAGATGTTGCAGTACCTATTTAAGTAAAAGTAATAAAACAAATAGCAGCAAGACTCCTATAATGATTCCTATGTGCCAGGTTCTGTTCTAAGCACTGTACATCTGTTAATGCATTTAGTCTTCAAAATATTCCTGTGAGGGGGTCCTGGTTGACTCAGTCGGTGGAGCATGTGACTCTTGATCTCGGGGTTGCGAGTTTGAGCCCCATGTCGGTTGTAAAGATTACTTAAAAATAAATAAACTTCTGGGGCGCCTGGGTGGCTCAGTGGGTTAAAGCCTCTGCCTTCGGCTCAGGTCATGGTCCCAGGGTCCTGGGATCGAGCCCCGCATCGGGCTCTCTGCTCAGTGGGGAGCCTGCTTCCTCCTATCTCTGCCTGCCTCTCTGCCTACTTGTGATCTCTGTCTGTCAAATAAATAAATAAAAATCTTTAAAAATAAATAAATAAATAAATAAATAAACTTCTGGTAGTGCCACTGCTGCAGGGACAGCCACTCACACACTCCATGAAGACATGGCAAAAATGTCCAGCCCTGCCTAGTGTATCAAGTCTCTGATTGCTGGAAAGTAGGGTAACAACTGCACACTCTCCAAGATAGACTTCCTAACCTTTATTAATACAGAACTGGCTGCCTTCACAAAGAATTGGAAGGACTCTGGTGTCCTTGACCACATGATGAAGAAAATGGATGATGGGCAGCTAGATTTCCAAGAATTTCTTCTTCTTTGATGGCCTGGCCATAGCTTTCCATGATGCCTTTACAAGGAAGTAAATCTAAGGGCCTCTTGGGCCTGCCCTCCAGACCACCCCCTTTCCTTCAAAGCAGCCTCCCAATAATCACCTCCTCCTCACATCCTACACGGACCCTGAACCCAGAGCATCCACTGCCCTTTGCAGGCCAGTCCTGCTGGTAGTTAATAAAGAGTAGTGTTGTTTAAAGCAAAACAAACAGAGTTTTTATTACATCCTTCTTTTTTAAGATGGGTTTATAATTAAAAAGACTAATAAGTGGTTATTATAATAACTTGGAAAAGTCAGAAGACGTTTTTGTCACATAATTCCACTGTGCCCAGAATTCCAAAAAACAGGGTTAGACAGCATTTCATCATGGTTACTTCCAGTCTTTTTTCTATGTCTAGTATTATGTCATTAAAATTGTACTATAGATGCAATATTGTTTCTTGCTTTTTCACAGAGTAACATATTCTCATTTACCCATCATGGAGAGCCAACAAATTCCAAATCTCTGTCATATTTGCTTTACATACTTAACTTTCCTCTTAAAAGAATTAAATATTCCCAGTAAAAGGGAAGCTTTCTTTGTACTATTCCCCAATTCCTTTTCTCTTGCTCCTCCTCAAAAGCAACCCCTCTAATGAATCTGGTGTGTATGTGTATCCTGCCATTCATATTTTTAAATTTACACTTATACTAGATTTAGGCACAATTTTTTATATTGTACTTTCAAATTTACATAGAATTATCATATTTTTTGAGACTTAACCTCCATGGATGTTTATAATGCCACCCTCCATCTCTCACTTATCTCCATTTCTCACCTCCAATTCATCACTTACTCTTCCTTCAGATAAAGAGCAAAACAGTAACTCCCACATAAAAGAGGTGGGAACTACTGACTTAAACTATACAGAGGAGGAACTATACGGAGTTTCACATGATTCAGCTGTGAATAGTTTACCAGCTCAAACTCTGGCCAGCACGTATTTTGAATGTGGTTAAAAGTAACAACAAAAGGGGTGCCTGGGTGGCTCAGTGGGTTAATGGCTCTGCCTTTGGCTCAGGTCATGATCTTGGGGTCCTGGGATCGAGCCCCACATGCTCAGCGGGGAGCCCGCTTCCTCTCTCTCCCTCTGCCTGCCTCTCTGCCTACTTGTGATCTCTGTCCATCAAATAAATAAATAAAATCTTTAAAAAAAAAAAAGTAACAACAAAGGGGTGCCTGGGTGGCTCAGTGGGTTAAAGCCCCTGCCTTCCGCTCTGGTTATGACCCCAGGGTCCTAGGATTGAGCCCCACATTGGGCTCTCTTCCCTTCCTCTCTCTCTCTGCCTGCCTCTCTGCCTACTTGTGATCTCTGTCTGTCAAATAAATAAATAACTAAATAACAACAAAGCTACCACATTTCTGATTATCATATGCAGTTGATATTACTACAATCAAAGCTTCCCATTGATTTACATCCATGCTCTATCATTCAAACCTGTTCAGGAAAGCTTGCATTTTAGAAATTATGTTTCTAGAAAGAATACAGATTACATCTCACTGTAGATTTTATATAAAATGATTAAAAACTTCTGATATCAAATACCTTTGTTCTTTGTTTGTCTCATGTTCTTGTTTTGTTGTGTTAACAGCTTCATCACTGGCCCAGCTGTAGTCCCAGGGTACTTTCCCATTGATGTGAATAACGTGGTACTCATTCTAAATGGGAGAGAGAAGGCTAAGATCTTTTATGCCACCCAGTGGCTACTTTATGCACAAAATTTGGTGCAAACGAAAAAACTCCAGCATCTCGCTGTTGTGTTGCTTGGAAATGAACATTGTAATAATGAATGGATAAACCAGTTCCTCAAAAGAAATGGAGGCTTTGTGGAGCTGCTTTTCATAATATATGACAGCCCCTGGGTTGATGATGTGGATGTCTTTCAGTGGCCTTTAGGAGTGGCAACGTAAGTACAAAATACTATTAGGTATTTATAGACTCTAAGACCTGAATTTCTGAATCAGGAAGATTGTACTTTAAATTTGTAATAAATGTAGTTCTGGGATCATCTGGGAGGCCAAGTACAATCTTTTCCATGGAAAAAATCTGGTTTGGTCTCATGCTTCAATAATAATAATGATGTTTTTAGAATCCTTTAGACTTTGTTTGTTTTATAGAGAGTGAGTGGGGAAGAAGGGCAGAGGGAGATGGAGAAAGAGAATCTTAAACAGTCTCCATGCCCAGCGCAGAACCCAACTCAGGGCTCAATCTCACTACCCTGAGGTCATGACCTGAGTCAAAATCAAGAGTCAGATGCTTAACCAACTGAGCCACCCAGGCGCCCCCAGAGTGTTTTAGCATTTTATAAGAAGAGCAGGCAAGTTAGCTTTTTGTATTTTAAAACTCCAAGGCATAGGATGAATTTCAAGTTTATCAGTAGTGCCCTAAAGAGATGTCTAATAGAGAATGGCAGAGAGGCAGACCTTCTTAAAACAACTATACAATCTATATAATTCATAGTACACACAAACAAAAAAAATATTACTTGAATATTAAGGGGTGCCCGGGTGGCTCAGGTGGTTAAGCATCTGCCTTTGCTCAGGTCATGATGCCAGGGTCCTGGGGATTGAGCCCTGCATCGGGCTCCCTGCTCATTGGGGAGCCTGTTTCTCCCTCTGCCTTTTGTTCCCCCTGCTTGTGCTCTCTTTCTCGGTCTTTCTCTCTGACAAATAAATAAAATTTAAAAAAAAAAAAAAGAATTTAGAAAAGCAGTACTAAATCAGGAGGATTCCATACCCTTGGGTTTGAGAGGATCATAATATGTTCAGATCTGCCACTGAGACTTATTGAACTTGCACAAATCTCTTCTTTAATAAAAGGGGTTAATTAAGTAATAAAGTCTTCTAAATATGTCTGTAACATCTTTCTATAAAATTAAAGCTTATTTTTTATCTTTCTGTTAATGAAGGGTGTTTAGTTGACTTTAAGAGAAGTTAAACTTATGTCCAGCACTAGTATGTAAACCCCAGGGGTTCTATCTCTTGTTCACTGTATTGGCAGAGTCTAAAACCAGGCCTGCACAGAGTAGACAATGAATACTTGTCAAATGGATGAATTACAAGAAATTTCATTAACATGCTTTTTGAATCAGATATTCCTTATTCACTCATCACTTGTTACCAGATGGGACCTTAAACTATTGCTTAGTTGGGTACACAAATATCACCAGAGAAGTGTATTAACAGACATATTTGAGGGCCTACCCTACAGTATTCCAATCTAGTAGGTTTGTGGTAGCATCAGACAAAAAGGTTTTTATTAGGTATAGCAAGATATAAGACTCTGGAAATTCTATCCCTTGAGTAGAGCTCGTACTTGTAAAACGCTCTGAAACAAAATTACTCTTTCACAGTAACTCTATGTAGCCTATTCATACAATTTCCATACATTGGATGAAAACCCTTTGTAATTCTGTTATTGTTGGACTAGACCAATGCACTTTTTACAGATCTGGTGCTGGTCAACCAGAAGCAGTTTGCCGCCCAGGAGACATTTGACAATGTCTAGAGATAATTTTTGGTTGTTACAAGTGGAAGGGGGAGGCGACAGTAGCATCTGGGACACTGCTAAATGGCCTGTATGGTAGAGAACAGCCTCCACAACAAAAAACAAACTAGCCCAAAATGCCAGTAATGCAAAGGTTGAAACAACCTGTTACAGAATATTATATAAAGCTTCACTCTTACGGGAACGTTTTTATCTCAGGCACACAGTTATGTCTCTAATATTTCCAAATGCCCATAAGAATAGGTCAATTGCAAAAGACCTCTTTGGTATGCCATGAGAGGTTTTAAAAATATTTTTTGTTATTTTTTTAAAAGATAGGATTTTTTTTTAAGATTTATTTATTCATTTGAGAGAGAGAGACTGTGTGGGGAAGGGGCAGAGGGAGAAGGAGAGAGAGTCTTAAGCTGACTCCATGCTGAGTGCAGAGTCCAACTCAGGGCCCTATCTCAAAACCCTGAGATCATGACCTGAGCTAAAACCAAGAGTTGGAGGCTTAACTGACTGTGCCACCCAGGCACCCCAATTTTTTAATCTACTTTAGGGGTACCTGGATGACTCAGTTGGTTGGGCATCCAGCTGTTGATTTCAGCTCAAGTCGTGGTCTTAGGGTCCTGGGATTCAGCCCTGTATTGGACTCCTGTGTGCTCTACACAGAGTCTGCTTGGGATTCTCTCTCTCCCTCTCCCTCTGGTCCCTCCTTCCCTGCATGCATGCACCTCCCCCAATAAGTAAATAAGTTAAAGAATAAAATCTTTTTTTAAAAATCAGCCTATAAGGGCTCCTGGGTGGCTCGGTTGGTTGAGCAACTGCTTTTAGCTCAGATCATGATCTTGGAGTCCCAGGATCGAGTCCTGCATTGGGCTCCCAGCTCCATGGGGAGTCTGCTTTTCCCTCTGACCTTCTCAACTCTCATGCTCTCTCTCACTCTCTCTCTCTCAGAAGAATAAATAAAATCTTAAAAAAAAAAAAAATCAAGGGCGCCTGGGTGGCTCAGTGGGTTAAGCCTCTGCCTTCGGCTCGGGTCATGATCCTAGGGTCCTGGGATCAAGCCCCACATCACGCTCTCTGCTCAGCGGGTAACCTGCTTCCTCCTCTCTCTCTGCCTACCTCTCTGCCTACTTGTGATCTCTGTCTGTCAAATAAATAAATATATATATTTTTTAAATCAGTCTGTAAGAGCTCTTTTTTAAAAATCTACTTTAAAAGCCTTTGGGAAATTGCAGCTCTTTGCTGTAGAAATGTGTATTCTGTAATCTTCCCATCATTAAAACATTCATTAAATCATCATCATTATAAATGTGGATTATTTATACTTTGAAGGTCTTGAATTCAATCTTCCTTATAACTACAAGTGTATGGAAGTTGAAGAGTATTAAGAAAACATTCCAGGCACCTAATATCTATGGCAGATTTGTAAAATATATCAAAGTTAAGCGTGGAAAATTATAGTTTGAGGTTTAGAAAATCATACTTGAAATCTCCTCTCTGCATCATCAATCTACATAAGGTGTTAGGTTATACAATAATTTGCCAGTCCTACTGTCATATACTATTAACTCATATGTACTTATTTTTGTAGATACAGGAATTTTCCTGTGGTGGAGCCAAGTTGGTCAATGCTGTATAATGAAAGGCCCTACTTATGTAATTTCTTAGGAACCGTTTATGAAAATTCATCCAGACAAGCACTGATGAACATTTTGAAACAAGATGGGAACGATAAGCTTTGTTGGGTTTCAGCAAGAGAACAGTAAGTTCTATGTTTACTTGATTCACCCATTTTGTTCTCCAGTCCATGAGTTGCTTTATGCAGCAGCACACGTCTCCAAAGAGACATCGTTAGCTTCATTAATACCAGTCTTCCTGTAGAAGATATATCAGTAAATAAGGCTCTGTAGAAACTGGGTTGTATGCATTTAAAATTGGAAGAATCTCCTATAGCTAGAGTCCGTCCTTTAGAGGAATGCTAGTAACTATCCTATGCAAATGTCAATTGTTCAAGATTCCTCAATATTTGTTAGTTAGACCTGATACATAAGTGATTATGAGTGCCAGTAAGACCTTAGGTTCATCCCTGAGATGTTTGGCAGACCAGTTTCAGTGTTCCAAGAGTGGCATGAAGTACTCCTTACAACTTACAGAACTGGCAGCACCCCAAGGACAGAACAGGACACACTATTCTCTGAATCCCCATATCTAACATAGGACCTTACATAAAATAGGCCTAGGATAAATGGGGAGTGGATGGTTGGATGGATGGATAAATTTAACTTTCTTCCATCTTTTGCATGGTAATCATGAAACAGGTGTTCATGGAGTGAAGGAGAAATCTTGGAATTATTCCTTTTGTTTTTAAATAAACAAATGCAGTTTCATGTGTAGAGTCATCAGAGAAGAAATGCCTTAAAAATGTCCCTCCAGATCTAGAAATATATTAATTGTAGCAGATACTCTCTTTTGAAGTCATAACTCCCAACTCAAAAAACAGAGTTAGAGTTAGTGTAACCATACTGTATCCATTGAGTCACCAACTGTTTTTCAAGCAACTGCTATAATCCTGAAACTCTCTCAGCCCTGAAGGGTACAGCAGGTAACAAAACAGTCAAAAGTCCATGCCCTCCCAGAACTGAAATGTTTGTTGGAGGAAATAAGCCAATAAAATATATTGTGTGTCAGAAGAAGATAAAAACAGAGGAGGGATGTAGCGAGGATTAGGGATCAGGAGTGGAGCATCTGCTGTTTTAGAATGGCTGAGGAAAGCTCCAGTATGAAGCACAGGCCGGAAGAAGGTGCAGGAGTGAACCCCGTTTCTATTTAGAAGGGTAGTCCAGGCAGAGGGAAAGCAAATGTAAAGAGCCACAGGGGGACAGTGTACCAGGAAAGGGATGAATGAGAGCAGTGTAAAAAAGTTTATTGTAGGAATAGAATTATTCTTGTAATTCCTCTTACAACATTGAGCCTGGAGGTCAAGTAGGTGTCCTCCTTGCTCCTCATTGCTACTTAGACCCTTCTCCTTTTCCCCTCCCTAAAACCTCCCATTTTAGCAGACAAAACCATCCATTGTTCTTCCTCTTTGAAGTCATTTACTGGCCCTGGGGTTTATCTCCTTAATTCTGTGAAGAGTTTAGTTCTGGCACAGTCTCACTCTCCCATGTTACTCCAACCTAATCCTTGGTGATTCCCAATCTACATAGATGGTCCTTCTTTCACTTTTGTCTTAGTTCCTTTACCCCCATCTTCCAATGATCTGGTCCTCCAGTTGGCTTTGGCCACTCAGTGTCATGCTCATTTCTTAAACTTTATCATTACACATACTTCGTCTTCTCTGTGATCTCAGGTTCCAGTATCTCTCTCTGTAACCACCATTTTCTGTCATTCCAGCTTGCTCGCTGTAAATATCTGACTCCAACAGGTTAGCTGGGATTTATAATTTATTGTTCTTACTACCTTTTCATTGGCCTTTGCTCACCTTATCTTTACTTTCTTCTTCTCCCCACTTAAACACATTCAGATCCCTAGTTCCCTAATGGAACAAACCCTAACTCTAGTTAAATCCAGGTCTCTTAACCTGCACTGTACCTGCACCATGCAGACACACACATACACACATACACACACACACACACCACACACACACACACACACACACACACACACAGAATCGTGCCAATAGACCTTGCTTTAAATACAGGATCTTGACTCTCAAGTGCCCAGCAATCAGATGTTTCCCTTATCCCTGTATTTTCCCCTCTCCTACAAGACTGTTTTATACCTTCTCTCTTCATTACCTTCTGACCCTATCACTTATTTCATGGAGACAATAGGAACAGTCGAGAGAGAATGTCTAGCTTTCTAGAGGTTTCTCACCTTCTACCCTTGCTCCTGTACAGTCTATTCTCAACACAAAGGCCAGATTAATTCTGATAAAACGTGGGACAGGTCAGTCACCCTTGTGATCACAACCTTCCATGATGGATTGCTCTGACTGTATCCTCCACCCCTCTCCCCCGCAGTTATGCTGCTTCAGCCACCCTGGCTCTTCCTTGTTCTTCCTTGATCTTGCCAGGCACATACTGCACTCAGTTCCCCCTGAAATGTCTGCATGATTTGCTGCCTTACATCCACTGTATGCTCAGATGCTCCTGCATTGAGATGTTCCCTGCTTACCTATTTAAAACCGCGACACTACTGGTTCAGAAACCCCCTCCTCACTTCTCTGCTTTGTTTTTCTTCATAGTATTTAACACCTAAAAACATACTGACTGACTGGTCTACTATCCATCTCCATAACTGGGACTAGAATGTAAGCTCTATAAGGGCACAATGTTGGAGGGTGGGTTAGAGAAAGAAGACCTGGTCCTCAGAAGACATTTAGCTGGCTCAGTTGGTAGCGCGTGAGACTCTTGAACTCAGGGTTGTGAGTTCAAACCCCATGCTGGGTGTAGGGATTACTTAAAAATAAAATCTTTTTTTTTTTTTAATTTTTTTAAATTTATTTTATTTGACAGATCACAAGTAGGCGGAGAGGCAGGCAGAGAGAGAGAGAGGAGGAAGCAGGCTCCCCGCTGAGCAGAGAGCCCGATGCGGGGCTTGATCCCAGGACGCTGAGATCATGACCTGAGCTGAAGGCAGAGGCTTAACCCACTGAGCCACCCAGGCGCCCCAAAATAAAATCTTTTAAAAAAGGAAAAAAAATATTGGCTGGATTAACGTTCTTTCAGAAATGTTATGGTGACTATTAGATTTAAACATATGCCACTGTAAACTTTTCAAACTCTTAAATATTTTCAAGAAATCTATTTGGGCAAGATTTTATTTCTGTCTTCTGCCTGTCATCTCTATAATGTGTTCACCATTTCCTGTAGCTGACATTTTCCCTCACAAAAGACATGCGTAGTAAAATGAAAACAACAGTTGTTTTTCTGATTTTTTAGGTGGCAGCCTCAGGAAACAAATGAAAGCCTTAAGAATTATCAAGATGCTTTGCTTCAGAGTGATCTCACATTGTGCCCAGTAGGAGTAAACACAGAATGTTATAGAATATACGAGGCTTGCTCCTATGGCTCTGTTCCTGTGGTAGAAGATATAATGACAGCTGGCAGCTGTGGAAATACATCTGTTTACCATAATGCTCCTCTACAGTTACTCAAGTCCATGGATGCTCCCTTTATCTTTATTAAGAACTGGAACGAACTCCCTGCTGTTTTAGAAAAAGAGAAAACTCTCATTTTGCAAGAAAAGGTTCAAAGAAGAAAAATGTTACTTCACTGGTATCAGCACTTCAAAAGAGAGCTAAAAAGGAAATTTACTAATATTTTAGAAAGCTCATTTTTAATGAATAATAAAGGATAACTGTTAATTATCTTTTTGAGCTAAGATCTGCTTTTTAAAGTCATTTCTAATATTTGCTCTGTGTGTGTGTGTGTGTGTGTGTATGTATATGTGTGTGTGTGTATAAATATTCTTTGAGGTACCCTTGTAGACCCTAAATTATGTATGTAGTGTCAACTAAGTGCTCCGTTGTTGGGTCACTCCTGAAAATGAAGTTAAAATGTTACTCAAACTCACTTTTACTAAGTCAGATGATTTAACATTTATCAGCTCTTCTGAGCCATTCATATCCACTCTAGGGAAGCAGCATTCTGTGGTGGAAAGACAGATTTAGAGTCAGACTGAATCTGGGTTGAAATCTAGCCTCTACACCTACTACCTGAGCAAGCTATCTAAGTGTCCTGAGTCTTGGTTCCTTTCAATGTAAAATGAAGATAATGGTACCTCATAGGTTAAGTTTTAAATATGAAATGAAATAATATATAAAGTATCCAATATATATGTAGTAAATGCTAAATAAATACTAATTTCTAATTCATTTTTCACTCTCCACTAGCTAATAATAAGATTAAAGTTAAATATTTTAATACATGCTCAATTACATAATTTGGGAATAATCATATACCATGTCAAGAATGTATGTGGATTGGGATGCCTGGGTGGCTCAGTTGGTTAAGCGGCTGCCTTCGGCTCAGGTCATGATCCCAGCGTCCTGGGATCGAGTCCCACATCAGGCTCCTTGCTCAGCAGGGAGCCTGCTTCTCCCTCTGCCTCTGCCTGCCACTCTGTCTGCCTGTGCTTGCTTGCTCTCTCTCTGTCAAATAAATAAATAAAATCTTTAAAAAATAAATAAAAAGAATGTATGTGGATAAATCTTACAGTTAGACCTTTAGATCACTCAAGTTTTCTTGGAGTAGGTGCCTGGATACACAATTTCGTCATAATTCATACATAATGGCCCTACGTATTCAACAAGTCTAAATTTCCCCCACGCTTTCTTACACCTAGAATTCCTACAGAGGTGTCCACACCGTCAGGTCTGGCAGCCTGGATATGAAGGACATCACCTACAACACTATCTAATTCTGAGGAAACTACCCCATCTACAACCCCTGCTAATAGCCCTGCACTCAGGGAGCCATAGTATACCACCTGGTCTCCCCTTGTCCCACACTTCAGGTGACAGCTAACAGCACATTATTCAAGGACACTCTGTTGATAGGCTTCCTGATGATCCTGGACATTAGTACCCAAAAATAATATTAACACTAATAATAATAATAACAACAACTAAGGCAAATAGCTAGTTCAAGGCCTTGTTGGACTAGGAAACACTGAGAACCTGACCAGTGAACCGGGGGAGCAGAAACTGAAAGGCTGTAATGGAACAGGAGCCATAAGCTGGTATTGGGACAAGACAACAAAGAAATGCTCAGGACAAGCTCAAGTAGAGAGAAATCTGAACCCAGAGCATTGTGGTGGTTCTCGATGGGTTTCTAGCTCCTGCACCCATGAATTTTGAGATTGCTTTTTTATTTCACCTTTGTGTATCCTCAGAATTACCTCCTTTCTTCAACTTTCTTCCCTCCTTGCCCCTGGTTGCTTGAGCTGACTTCCAAACCCAAACAGCCTACCAAGAACAGCGACCATATGTTTCATCTCTCGGAGTCTGCATTTGCCTCTCTTAAATAGGAGTAGATGATAGATGCGGTGTTATAACATGATCCTCCTTTGACTCGATTAACGAAGTCTTTGTATTATGTTTTACCAACAGGATGGCACCATCTTTCTTTCTGTGGTACTTAGTGCTGCCCATAATCCTTGCAAAGAATGCTTTCTGCATCAATATATTTGTTGCTAGCAAGGCCTTTGGAATGGCAAGACCACGGGGCAACAGACAAGTGAATCATATCAGAAGAAATTTTCCAGAGGCACCTGGGTGGCTCAATCATTGGAGTGCCCAAACTTCGTTTCAGCTCAGGTCATGGTCTTGGATCATGGGATCAAGCCCCATGTTAGGCTCTGCGTTCCCCCTCTCCTCCCTCCCCTTCCACTTCTCCCCCTGTTGGCCCTCTCTCCCTCTCTCAAATAAATAAATAAATAAATAAATAAAATCTTAAAAAAACAGAAGAGAAAGAAATTTTCCAGTGTCTTCCAACATCCTTCCCAATTCTATGGAGTTGTGGTTTACTTTTTAAGAAGGAACTCCAAGCTATCAGTTGCCTCTAGTATTAGTAGGGAATCTGCCTATAAGGTTCTGATGTTTGCATTACAAAACTGAAGTCCCTAAAGCTTAAAGCTCCAGAACTTATCAAAATCTGAATGAAAAGTTTCACTAAACCAGACAGGCTGAGGCCAATGCTGGAATGGAACTATACTGTTTCAGATTGTTTTTCTGTCAATACCAGAGAATTTTCCACCTTGGGGTAACCAGGCAGCAGAATACATTCATACATTAAATATTTTGTAACATACTATACAGGAATTTACTTAAATGTTAGGAATTAAAAAAGAGAAAAATTCTGTCCTCAAGGGCTTACAACCTGATAGAAGAGAAAATTACATAGATATTACAGAATAGTCATGCTAAGAATTCCAGTAGACATATTTACAAAGAACTATCAGAATTCAGGTAAAGACCTGTGTCCAGGGGTAAAGTATCCAAACTTGCCTTAAGTGGAATTTAAAGGATAAATATAGGGGTTCCTGGGAGGCTCAGTCAGTTAAGTGTCTGCCTTTGGCTCAGGTCATGATCCTGGAGTCCTGGGATGGAGCCCCACATCAGGCTCCCGCTCAGTGGGAAGCCTGATTCTCCCTCTGCATCTCCCTTTGCTGCTACCCCTGCTTGTGCTCTCTCACATTCCCTCTCCCTCTTTTTCTTAAATAGATAAATAAATAAAATCTTTTTAAAAAATAAAAGATAAATAGATTTGGTGGCATCTCAGCATCAGTGGAAGGACATTGGGGCAGCATTTTTTTTTAAGATTTTACTTACTTATTTGACAGAGATCACAAGTAGGCAGAGAAGCAGGCAGAGAGAGAGGAGGAAGCAGGCTCCCCACCAAGCAGAGAGCCCCATGTGGGGCTCGATCTCAGAACCCCGGGATCATGACCTGAGCCAAAGGGCTTTAACCCACTGAGCCACCCAGGTGCCCCCAGCATTTTTTTTAAAGATTTTATTTATTTATTTGACAGGGAGAGAGCAAGATCACAGGTAGGCAGAGAGGCAGGCAGAGGGGGCAGGGGAAGCAGGCTCCCCACCAAGCAGAGAGCCTGATTCAGGGCTTGATCCCAGGACCCTGAGATCATAACCCGAGCTGAAGGCAGAGGCTTAACCCACTGAGCCACCCAGGCACCCAAGGCGCAGCATTTTTCTTCTAAGATCAGCTGGAACTGAGACATTTCTGGCGCATTGGTTGAGGAGGAGACAGGCTTCTGGGATGGTTATAAGCTACTCAAGTCAACTGCCACTGGGTCTATGGAACCAACCAGCAGTGTCATCTCCATCCATTAAGTGACCTCATCACAGAGGGAACCACTGAAAACTGGCTCTTTGGGATAGTAGTTCTCAGAAGGAATTGGACTCCCACTTGCTGCAAATTGTCTGGCTTCTCACATGGGGTCTTCCAGGTGTCACTGGACCTAAAGTGACTCTTTCAGTTCCTTTTAGATGTCTTTCATGCATCTTAAACTACACAACTAAAACTGTATTCATTGTTTTCCTCTTCTAAAGCACCCCTACACATAACTCTTTTCTCTCAAACCTTGATCTCAGTAAATGGTATCATTAACCATGCTGTTTCTCAAGCTAGAATCTGTAAATTTCTGTTTATTCCTCCCCATCTTTCCAGAAAATTACCAAGTTCTGTACTTTTGCTGCTCTTCAAACTTATATTTGGCTTAGGCAAGATTTTTAAATCAAATAATATTTTTTTCAGGTAGCAAATTTCTGCTGCAGAAATAACATGATGCTACTGTGACTAACTCCAAATTTAGGAAATTATAAAGTATAACGTAGTAAAATTTGCATATAAAATATATTATTTAATCAATAAAATAATTTGAGTGAAAGCTGTATTTGGCAAGGAGAACTTCTGAAATATGAAGTTTAATATGGCATCAATAATTTTTAATATAGACTTTATCATAAGAAAAAAATTTTGCAACTATGTATGGGGATGGATGTTGACTTATTGTGGTGATCATTTCCTAATGTATACAAATATTGAATCATTATGTTGTACACCTAAATGTAATGTTATATGTCAGTTATACCTCAGTAAAAATAATAATTTATTATATGAGTCCTCCATAAACATGAAATGATTTAAATATCTAATGAGAATTAGTTTTCACAAATATCACCAATTATTGGTATTTGGTTACTAGTTACATTTGTTTCTAAGAAATGTAGTAGAAATATAGTAGTTAGCATACTGTATTAAGGACCATAGTTATTTTAGTAAGCCTATTCAACAAAAATGTATCTTTGAGTTTTATATACTCTAGTTAGGTTGTTTTCTGTAGCATAAATACAGAATATATTTTTTAAAGTTATCAGTAGAAAGGAAAGTGTGTTCTTTTTTTTTAATTTGTAATCTCAGTTGCTAGGTGTCTTTCATTTATACTAGAAGCCAAGCTGCTTCCCCAGCAGCCTCCCCAAGGGAAATTACAGCCTGAGCTGTTCTACCATCAGGATGTACTTCTTTTGAAATTGTCTTATTGCAATGATTCTTATGTGTCCTCTTTTATAGCTAAAGTAAGGAGTTTCAAAAAGGAGTAAATTATGTCCTTGGATATGTTTGACAGTCTGGTAAGTAAGTAAGTGTGGCAAAACTAAAACCGTTAACTGCTGAGGACCTACTGTGCTGCTAAGCAGTGGACCACAGAGTCTGTGAATTAATCTCCAGCAGGCTTTAAATTTTGCCAAGTCTGTCATGCTAAAAAATAAAGCTACAAATTAAGCACTTAGAAATACTTTGAGATGTTGCTGCCTTTGTCTTTGAGTGTTTCCTAGAGTTCACACTTGTCTCTTTCATAATAATAACAGTTACTATAAGTTTTAGTGTATCCATCCCAGTGCAGAAGCTAGATTCTCAGCCTGTGTACTGAAAGAAGTTAGGCTTCTTTCAAAGCTGCAGAATGTCTATCAGGCAGAATATCTGGATGGCTAAATCAACCTGCCACTTAAATTTATCTCAGGTTCAAGCGTGATTTCTACCGTCTATCTTGCTTAAAATATATTTGAATTATTTTAAATATATTATCTTATTTATCTTTCCAAAATGAAAATGAAAAACAATTGTTGCAACTTTCCTTCCAGGATATACCTACAGGGAAGTCTTGTTTTGGTTTTGCTTTTTTTTTTTTTTAATGTAATGTTATCCATCTGTCTATTTATCTGTGTACTTATTTATTTTAGAAAGATAGAGAGAGAGAGCACGAGCAGGAAGGACAGAAGCAGAGGGAGAGACAATCTCAAGCAGACTCCAGGAGAAGCACAGAGCCTGATGCAGGACTCAATCCCAGGACCCCCAAGATAATGACCTGAGCCAAAACCAGGAGTCAGACACTCAACTGACTGAGCCACCCAGATGCCTGGAAGCCTTGGTTTTTTAAAACCACATAACCTAAGAGGGTCCCTTGTCAGGCTGGAAGGGGCCTCCTTAAAGCAGCACCCTGCCCAGATTAGCCCCTAACCCTGCCAGGAAGGTACCACTTGGACCTCAATTTCTAAAGTGCCTCTTGCTGGTATTCTCTCTTTTTGGTTTGTTCTTCTTTTCCAATCTGTTGTTTGAGATATTTGTTTATTTAAACCTTTTTAAAATTCACTAAAAACAAAGAAAGAAATGTGATAATGGATCATTAACTCAGAATCCATTTTCTAACTGATGTTGACATTCATTCATTATGTCCTACTGGTTTTCTATTCCTTACCTGTTGCCGAACTCCAGCTGGGATTTGTTTTAGTTGCATCAAAACCCTTCATAAAAGCAAAACAAAACAAAACAAACCAACAAACAAAAAACTTCTCTAGTTCTTTAGTGGGCTTTTGCTAGGTTACTCCACTCATCTTGTCTGTATTCAAATTTTGGATATTTTGTTCACTGTGGATTCTTCTGCATTTTGACATTTTAACACAAATATTGCATGAAAGTATCATTCATCTTTTTTTTAAGATTTTATTTATTCATTTGAGAGAAAGAGGGTGAAAGCGAGAGAGAGAGAGCACACTCACAAGCAGGGGGAGGAACAGAGAGAGAGGGAGAAATAGACTCCTCACTGAGCAGGGTGCCCATTGTGGGGCTCCATCCCAGGATCCCGAGATCTGACCAGAGCTGAAGGCAGATGCCTAACTGACTGAGCCACCCACATGCCCCTCATTCATCTTAATTATTGAGTTGTTTGAAACCTTTATGATTTTACACCCAAGGAGAATGCCTTACTCCCATCACCCTAGTCCTGGCCCTGATAACGAACAACTTAATATCTTAGTGGCTTATAAGAAAAAATGTTTATTTCCTGTTCATATTTCATTGGGGTTACAGGTCAACTGCAACTCTGATGGGCTCAGCTGGGCTCTGCTCAACGAGGCTGCACATGTCTTCTCTTTCCAGAACCCTGATGAAAAAGTAGCCTTTTTGTGGGACATTTTATTCTCATGGTAGAGGAGAAGAAGAAGGGTAGCTTAGCTCAGATTGAATAACAAAATGACACAGACTGAGTGGCTTAAACAACACAAATTTGTTTCTCACAGCTCTGAAGGCTAAGTGTCTGAGATCAGGTGGCCAGTGTGGTCAGGTTCTGGTGAGTGCTCTCTTCCTGGCTGGCAGATGGCCACCATCTCCCCGTGTCCTCAGAGACAGAGAGAATCAGCTCCAGGCTCTCCCACTTCTTATAAGAACATTAATCCCATCGTGGGGGCCCCACCCTCATGACTTCCCCTAAACCTAATTACCTCCCAAAGGCCTCAACTCCAAATATCATCACATTGAGGGTTAGGGCTCTAACACATGAATTTTGTGGGGACACAACACTCAGTTCATAGCGAAGGGGCACTGTGATGAATTACGCCCTGGGTCTTAAAGCTTCCACCCAGAACTGGAATCCTGTCACTCTTCCCATGTTCCATTGGTCAAAGCAGTCACAGGGCCAAATCTGAATTCAAAAAGTGTGGAGTGTATAATCTGTCTTCTGAAAGAGAGAAAATACCAAGAACAGTCCAATTTACCACACTCTTTTTGGCAAAAACCTGAACTCTGGAATACATGATGTTGGGGTCCTTGGGCCTATTGATAACTCTTTCAGTTTCCCTCTCCTAGGGCACATTCTAGGATTGTGCTCACTCCCCCCATTTAAAGATAGGTATAGCTATATGGGGGCACCCAGCTGGCTCGGATGGTAGGGCATGTGACTCTTGATCTTGGCGTTGTAAGTTTGAGCCCCCACAATGGGTGTAGAGATTGCTTAAAAAAATTTTTTTTAATTAAAAAGTAAAAGATAGGTTTAGCCATCTAAGTGACTGCTTAGGTGATATTTCACCTCCAAGCAGAAGCATTAAGTGACAATGCATAATTAACCTCCTTTCCTTTTTGTACTTCATCAGTTATGAAAGCCGAGGTCATCAGGATGAGCCTCAGTCAGCCTATGTCTTGAATGAACAGACCCCCTGACAACCCACTACAAAGATGGAGAATGAGACGGATAAACTTCTGTTATGGTAAGCCACTGGGATCTGAGGGTTCTTTGTTACGGCAGCGTAACCTAGCCCACCTGACCAGCACATTCTACCTCTAGGGATGGTTCGACTTCCTACAGTCTGGCATATGTATTTCTAGGAAAAAAACAAACAAAAATAACCATTCTTCCCTGAGAGTTTCCAAAACTCATCAGTGAAAGTTTGAAAAGAAACAAGGAGACTTATATAGGCTCAAAATATCTCCTCACAAAATATTTATTAATTACAGAAAAAAAGAATGGTAAGTTTACAGTGAGAAACATGACAGACACCAACTTAATCAAATGATAGAATTTTATGTTATGGGTAATGGGATCAATAATATCATATGCCTCCTGCAGGGATGCACTATGAAGGACATGACACCTGTGTGGTATTACTGGTAAAAATGCGCACCCTGAATGTAATCCTGACGAAACACAGAAAGGACCAAATTGAAGGACATTCTTTAAAACAACCAGGGGTTGGGGTGCCTGGGTGGCTCAGCTGGTTGGGCATCTGCCTTTGGCTCAGGTCATGATCTCAGGGTCCTGAGATGGAACCCCGCATTGGGATCCCTGCTCGGCAGGAAGCCTGCTTCTTCCTCTCCCACTCCCTCTGCTTATGTTCCCTCTCTTGCTCTCTCTGTCAAGTGATAAATAAAATATTAAAAAAAAAAAAAGTGTCTGCTTCTTGCTCAGTTCATGATCTCAAGGTCCTGGAGTCGAGCCCCAGCAGGGCCTCCGTTCAACAGGGAGTCAGCTTGAAGATTTCTCTTCCTTTATCTCCTATCAAATAAAAATAAATAAATAAAACAAATAGTAAAGGGTCAGGAGTACCCAAGAAGATGTGAATGAGTTCAGAAGTAAAAGGCAGAGCCTATGGTGAGTGCTGTGAAATGTGTAAGCCTGAAGATTCACAAACCTGTACCCCTGGGGCAAATAATACATTATATGTTAAAAAAAAAAAAAGGTAGAGAAAGTTATATGACGCAGGGACATCACAGATCATTAGAAAAATTGTACTTTTTAGTAAGTAGTTCTGGGATGACTATCCACATGGGGAAAATGAAATTAAACCATGCCTCACAGCATACCCCAAAATAAATTTCAGGTGGATTAAATACAAAAGTATTAAAAGTGGGACACCTGACTGGCTCAGTCGTTGGAGCATGCAACTCTTGATCTCAGAGTTGTAAGTTTGAGCCCCATGTTGGGTATAGAGATTACTTAAAAATAAAATATTTTTGGGGGACGCCTGGGTGGCTCAGTTGGTTAGGCGGTTGCCTTCGGCTCAGGTCATGATCCCAGCGTCCTGGGATCGAGTCCCACATCCGGCTCCTTGCTCGGCGGGGAGCCTGCTTCTCCCTCTGCCTCTGCCTGCCTCTCTGTCTGCCTGTGCTCGCTCGCTCTCTCTCTCTAACAAATAAATAAATAAAATCTTAAAAATATATATATTTTTAAAAGATTTTATTTATTTGACAGACAGAGATCACAAACAGGCAGAGAGGCAGGCAGAGTTGGGGGCTCCGGAGCAGGCTCCCTGCTGAGCAGAGAGCCCGATGCGGGACTCGATCCCAGGACCCTGAGATCATGACCTGAGCTGAAGGCAGCTGCCTAACCAACTGAGCCACCCAATCACCCCTAAAAATAAAATCTTAAATAAAGAAAGTCTGAGAAGCAAAATTATAAACCACAAACTCTTTAAATATATATATAGGAAAAATAACTTTATAACTTTGAGATAGGAAAGGATTTCTTTTGAAAGGTACAGCAAACAGAAGCCACAAGGGAAAGTTGATAAATTTGACAGTGTCAGAAGGTACCACAAGAAGAGGGGGAAGATCAACATAACACTGTATGGTAACTATACTGGAGTTTTTAGACTGTGACAATACCTAAGTAGATAAATAGATCTCAACAAACAGAAGATCTATGTAGTGAAAGTAACACAAAATATTAGAATTCAGAACATATGAATAACTGACTTGTTAAGATTTTATTTATTTATTTGAGAGAGCGCATGAATGAGGAGAGGGGTAGAGGGAGATTCTCTTTGAATCTCCGCTTTCTTATCTGTAAAATGGGAATAAAGACGGGCATCCAGCTTGAAAAGGCAGAACATGAGAAAAGCTTGAGATGGGTTAGGATTAGAGATAGTTGGGCCAGCTCAGTTTCTTAATGCTAGCCGCCCTTGAGGACGAACTTAAAACATAAGTCAAGGGTAAGTTACCAATTGATAACATTTTAAAATACTTTATTGAGGGGATTTCCATACCACAAAGACTTAGGAGAAAAGGAAGAAAGCAAACAAGTCAAGTTACGGCCTACTTGCCTATATCCACTTGTGACACGTAAATTAGATGATGGATGATACACAGATAGTTGATAGATAAAATAGAGGATTTTGAATCTTAATATTATATATATATAGGTAAGCCTTAGTAACAAAGTAGAAACAGAAAAATATTATTTTAATTGTAATATACAATGGAAAGCGGACTTCATGGTGCAAGTTCTTCCTTGTCCAGAAGAGGGAGATAGGAAACCACAAATAGGGTATAGTTTTTCTAACATGTTGCTTCCCATCTTTCTGAGCAGCCTGAGAAAAGTCTGATTGGGACCAGGGAGCTACGGGCATTTGGACAAATAAACCTTAGGAGTGAGCGACTCTGTCCCACCCTGCCGCTCTGGGAGGACGGAACGGAAGGCCCGGCCACCGATGCGCAGGCGTGATCCTCTGCGGGGGTCCCTTTCCTGCACAGCCTAGGAATCCAGGTGATACGCTTACTGTTGGCTTTCATCCTTTTCACATGCACCGGTTAGAATCCAGAATGTGTTCAGTGTTTCATGGCAAATGGGGTCGTGTTATTGAAGTGTGCACAAGCAGAAACATAAAGGTGGGACATTGTTGTGAAAAGAGCAGTGTTCAAGTTTCTCAGAACTTTGTTTTTAATTCTTCTTAGTGGAAAAAGACAAATACGTTTACTTCTGTTTTATTACATGTGATGCCGTTGTTAGTTCCTCGTGCACATTTCATCTGAAGTTCGATAAATCGGTAAATCCTCCTTATAGAACCATCAAGGCCTGTGCGGGTCCAGTTCTATTTTTGCTGGCACGTAGCATGCCCGTGGAGTCTGTGTCCTAACTTGTTTCACGTTATCCAGACAATTCAAGGAAGAGGAGAGACAATCGGCCAATAAACACATGTAAACATATTCGTCCTTGCTAGTCATCAGGGAAATCCAAATTGAAATAAAAAGGAGATACCATTTTAGACACATGGTATTGTCGAAAATTTAACAGGTCCATTTGAATGCATAGGAAAATAGGCACCTTCGTGCACTGTGTGAGAGGAGTTTAAATCGGCACGGCCACACTGGAGAGCAATTTAGCACATTTAATAAAGTTGCACGCACCCCGCAATCCACCAATTCCACTCTTCTGAGGATGAAAACCTGGCTGCACGTTAGACTCATTATCCCAGCGGGTTGTCAATCCACCACCCCACGCGAAACTCTTTCACATGTGTATAAGGACACAAATGCGAAAATATTCACAGCAACATTGCTCATGACAGTATAAAAAAATAGAAACAACACGAACGTTCCTCAACAGATGAATAGTGAACTAAAACACGTGGAAGAGTCATTCAACAGAAAACTAAAGAATACAGGGGGTGCCTGGGTGGCTCAGTCAGATAAGCCTCCGGGTCTTGATTTCAGCTCAGGTCATGATCTTGGGGTGGTGAGATTGAGTCCTGCATGGGGCTCCGCCCTGGATATAGAACCGCTTAAGATTATTCTCTCTCTCTCTCTCTCTCTCAAAAAAAAAAAAGGAAAAGAAAGAAACTACAAACTATGGGTGCATGGAGAAACATAACCTAATCTCAGATATAAATTTGAGAAGAAATACTCAAAGAGCACATGCAGCGCAATTGCACATTGTAGTGAAAATGAATGGCTTAAGCCTATATATAAATCTTAGATTAGTTTTCCATGACTGCTATAAAAAATTGCCAAAGACTTAAAAAAAAATTACCAAATACTGAATGGCTTAAAATAACACAGATTTATTACCTGATATTTCTGGAGATGAGAAATTTGAAATGGGACCCACTAGTCTAAAATCAAGGTGTCAGCAGGGTTGGGTTCCTTTCTGCAGACTGAATGGGAGGATCTGTTTCCTGCATTTATTTGGTTTTTCTCTATGCTCTCTCTACACCTGGATGAGTTCATCATTTAAAATAAACAAGAGTACCTGTCTGGCTCATTCAGCAGAGCATTTGATGCTTATCTCGGGGCTGTGGGGTTTTGAGTTCAAGCCCCATGTTAGGTGTAGAGATCACTAAAAATCTAATAATAATAATTAAAAGTAAATGAAATAAAATACAATAATGACATGTATCCCCATGACACTCTCTCAGTGGGATGCTCATGCAAACTGACCAATCTTGTGGGATTTTATGTCAGTAAAATTGATTGCTTTAACCCTCCATGGTCTAACAGAAAACACACAAGACTTGGAGTCCAGAGGTCTGTGTTCAAGTCCCAGAGAACCCTACTATCTATCTAACTGTATACAAGTCCCTTCACCTCTTGCTTTTCTGCTGCAAGGTAGATTTAAGAGTCAAAAGAGACAATGCAGGAGCTCAGTCATTTAAGTGCCTGCCTTCAGCTCAGGTCATGATTCCAGGGTCCTGGGATCCAGCCCCTAGTCTGGCTCCCTGCTTAGCGAGAAGCCTGCTTCTCCCTCTCCCATCCCCCTGCTTGTGTTCCCTCTTTCACTGTGTCTCTATCAAATAAATAGATAACATTTTTTTTTAAAGATACAATGCATATGAAAGCCCTATGAAACTGTTGAAATACAGAGGACATTGGGTGAAGGAGAGGAGAAGTGAATTGGGGGAAATTGGAGGAGACAAACCATGAGAGACTGTGGACTCTGAGAAACAAAACAGGGTTTTGGAGGGGAAAAGGGTGGAGGTTGGGAGGGCCTGGTGGTGGGTATTAAGGAGGGCACGTATTGCATGGAGCACTGGGTGTGGTACATAAACAATGAATCTTGGAATACTGAAAAAATAAAATTAAATTTAAAAAAAAAATGAAAGAAAGAAACTGAGCTGCCACATTAGAAAGCAAACGGATAAACAAATACTTTCTGATTTGCTGATGCCATCCCAATCAATGGGGGCTCAAGGAGTAATTCCCTAGGAGTGTGTCTGTTAGCCTTGTTAGCATTTGTTGTGCTACAAATGCCAGAAAACCCAACTCAAGGGTGAGGGGAACTTGCTGGCTCACAGGAACAAAAGTCCAGTAATTTGGGTGAAGTCAGGTACAAATTGGCTTACAGATTTAAACCATGGCACCTGGTACAGCGGCGTCTCTCATTTCTGTGCGTGTGTGTCTGAGCTTCATCTTTAGAATGGATCTCCTGAATCATTCTCAAACCACTGAATCCTGCAGAAGAAAAAGTTGCTCTTCCTCTTACCAGTAAAATACAAGCTTCCAGGAAACGTGTCATCTTCTCTCATCACGAGATCTCTGGCATCTACATCAATGCCAGCATGTGGAATTTGCTCAGGAGACCTTAATCAAATTACCAATAAATAAACCTCAACAATGTTAAATGAGTTCACCTTCATTCTTCTGCCTTTCTTTCATTTTTTAACTTATATTTAAATATTTTATTTATTTATTTGAGAGCATTTTTTAACTTATATTTAAAGATAAACATCTGTCCCACACACATAAGCATGGTATATATAGCACATATGTACCATATATACTTAGGATGTGTAATACTGAAATTATCAACCATAAACTCATCATGCTGAGTAAGCTGCATCTACCGGTATGCTTCCCTATCTGATGCCTGTTTTCTCCTTTCAGAAGTGACCACAACCCTGAATATTTTATCATTATGTTGGTTTTTTTGTTTTTGTTTTTGTTCTTTTTTTTAAGTAGGCTCCATGCCCAGTGTGGAGCACAATACAGGGCTCGAACTCACCACTCTGAGATCAAGACCTGAGCTGAGATCAAGAGTCAGATACTTAATCAAGTAAGCCATTTTTAAAAAAATTTATATATATGCCTAAATACATATATTATCAATGGTCCGTTTCTGAGCTTTCTAAATGTGGTTTCGTTTTGCATGTAGTCTGCTAGGATTTGTTTCTGTTGCTGTTGCTGCTTTTACTCAATATCCTGTTCCTGAGAATCATCTCTGCTATTAAGTCTAACTGTGGTTTGTTTTTCACTGCTGTACTAAATTCTCTCACATGACTAGATCAAACTCTGTTTATGCTCTCTCCAGCCAGGGGAAACTTGCCTTGTTTCTAGTTTGGGGCTGGGGCAAACAGGGATGCTGTGAACATTCTTGGATGTGATGCTCATATGCAAGGGTTTCTCCGGACAGTGGGCTTCACCCGGGTACACCTGTGGTATTATCACAAAGGGTTGCAAGGAACTCGATTTTCGGATTCCCAGTTTCCACATACATTCTTCCCTGAATTCATTTGCCTGAAGAACATGACTGTTCTGGGGGTTCAGTTTTGCCAGTACCATCTATCTTTTTACAGTTGCCCTCCAGCCAAAGGTGCACTGACTGCTCTCATCCAGATCTGGTGCATTGGTGCACGCCCAGGACACCCCCAGGTCAGTTGCATAAAAACCTCTGGCCAGAAGGGGGGCACCAGAAGCACAGGTGCCACGGCTGAGGAAGCGATGACTCTAATGACTGGGGAGCAGCAGTCAGTTTATTAAATGTTCTGCTGCTGACAAAACTGTCAGACATTTCTTAAAGAATTCAAAGAAAAATCCATTTCATTCCCATACAGTTATTTATATGAAAAAGCTTTCTCAGCCCTTCCATTTATCATAAACAAAAGAAAAATGGAAAGAGAATCCATGCCACCTCCTGTCTTATTTTAGAAATAAGTAAAGATCATCCAAAGAAATATGAACTGATTGGGAAATTAAAGCCTCCATCCATTTTCCTAAAAGATGCTTCTCCGATAAATTTTACCTTTTATATTTAATTATTACTTGGTGAGATCTGTAATATATTGTTTGATTGACTGTGTAATACTAATAACTTTAATAATAACTGAGGACAATGTTTTCTAACACTTAAAGAGTCCTATGGTCAAAAGAAAGAAAATAAATTTTAATCATTTAAAACTTACTTTATGTGTATTTTTATCGCATAGATTTATGACAAAAAAACATTTAGGACAAGAAAACATTTTCAAACATAAAATATATTTTGTTAAGGAGCGCCTGGGTTCTCAGTGGATTAAAGGCTTTGCCTTCCGCTCGGGTCGTGATCCTGGGGTCCTGGGACTGAGCCCCGCATTGGGCTCTCTGCTCGGCAGGGAGCCTGCTTCCTCCTCTCTCTCTCTCTCTCTCTCTGCCTGCCTCTCTGCCTGCTTGTGATCCTGTCAGATGAATAAATAAAATATATATATATGTATGTACATAGATACATATATATATGATAAAATTCTATGGAGAAAGAATGGAAATGTGGATCCAAAGAGGTAAAAGAATAATGTAAAATTTCTGTTAAAAAGAGCTCATCCAGGAGCCTGGGTGGCTCAGTTGGTTATGTGTCTGCTTTTGGCTCAGATCATGATCTTTGTGTCCTGGGATGGAGTCCCACAGCAGGCTCCCTGATCAGCAGGGAGTCTGCTTCTCCCTCTCCCTTGCCTCTCCACTCACCCCTGCTTGTGCTCTCACTCTCTCTCAAATAAATAAATAAAATCTTTAAAAAAAAAAAAAAGCTCACCCAAGGACTTTTTTTTATAAAGGTGTATACCAAATTACTTTGGTAGTTAGATTCATTAGATGCATTTTATTTATTTAAAAAATTGTTTGGAGTATAGTTGACATACAATGTTATATTAGTTTCAGGTGTACAACACAGAGATTCAACCCATTGGGTATATTTTAAAATATGAAATAAGTTAGTTTTAATACTTAAAATATGATAACATTTATCATTTAGATTGTTTATACATAGGATCAAACATTTTAGGTATCAATCCAAAAATGTTCAGAGGGGCAGAGAGTTTAACAAGAATACCTTAGGGACGCCTGGGTGGCTCAGTTGGTTAAGCGGCTGCCTTCGGCTCAGGTCATGATCCCAGCGTCCTGGGATCGAGTCCCACATCGGGCTCCTTGCTCGGCAGGGAGCCTGCTTCTCCCTCTGCCTCTGCCTGCCTGTCTGCCTGTGCTCTCTCTCTCTCTCTTTCTAAGAAATAAATAAATAAAAATCTTCAAAAAAAAAAAAAACCAAGAATACCTTAACTGGCACAGAAGCAAAAAATTCTGAAGACTGCTGTTCTAGGGTAGAATTGCTTGGTCTTAAGGTATTGAAAGTATTAGTCTTTATGGTATGAAGTCAAATTATTTTGCAAGATGATTGTACCAATTTACACTCTCTCCAGAAATCCATTTTCTTTGCTAATAGGTCACTTGAATTTACTAATGAGTTAGCTGAATTCCCCAGGAGTAGGAAAACATTGCAATTGTGTTTATATATATATCCTTGAACCTCCCCTGTATGTTGTTGTGAATTTATATATTCTAATCCTAATTTAACGTGGATGACAACCATGACAACTTTACAAAGAGTTTCATGTTCATTAGCTCATTAAATGTGATAAATATTAGACAAATGACTTCTGGGCATGCCCGCGTACATCTCTGCAGGAAGAAAACCTGGCAGCAGCCTTCCCTGGGACTGAGGACATGTCTTCTCCACAGGGCTCTAGTCCCAGCACCTACCAAGCCAAGAGTCTCCCCACAGCTGTTCACACAGGCAAAGAGCTGCACCCCAGATTTGTCCTGGCCTAGAAGGGTAAGTTCGCTCTCTCTGTTTGACCTGGGCCCTCCATCTTCTCCCGTCCTCAGACATCAGCATTCCTGGTTTTCAGGCCTTTGTGTTTGGACCAGACCTTCAGTACTGGCTGTTGTGGGTCTCCAGCTTGTAGATAACAAGCTGTGGGACTTTTGGGCCTCCATAATTGCCTTAGCCTTTCCCTCATAATATATCTTTTCCTGTATTTATGCCCTATCGCTTCTGTTTCTCTGGAGAACCCTAACACAGGGACCATGTATTTCAGAATCTGCCCGAGTTAGGGGTGGCTTCCCACACAAATCCAGACTTGACTTTGATTGTTTTTCAATTGTAATTATTTAGAGATTAAGGGACATAAAAAGGCAGATACTAGCCAAAAGGTTTCAGCTTCCCTTTATTTCTTGAAATAAGAGCACCAAGAACCCTGGGTATTATCTGCTCTTCTCCTGCTCTCTGCCTGCAATGGTCCAAATGGTCCAGGGTTTGGAACTGGCTCCCCTCGAATGTCTTTGGTGGCAGAGGAGTGAGGGGCTCTCCTCCATCTGCCCCTGAGCCACGTTATACACAAGAGAGTGATCACTCAAAAAAAAGCCAAATTGTGTTTTTGCGGGAAGGGCCTGGGAGATGTTCAGGCCTCTTTTTTGCTTTCTTCAGAAACTGTGGGGTAAATATCTATAATGATTCCCTGACCTTACAGGGGGCACTGACCAGAGGGGTTATTTTGCCTTATTCTATGATAGTGACACTCGGAAGAAAGTAACACAATATATATTTTTTAATTTATTTAAGTAAGCTCTCCACCCAACATTGGGCTCAAACTCATGACCCTGAGATCCAGACTTGTATGCTCTTCTGACTAAGCCAGCTGGGTGCCCCAACACAATTTCTTAAATAAAAAAGGGAGAGATGTGGACCAGATGTTAATAGGGAATTAGCAAAGTATTGCATATTCTGTTCCACTGCCCCAAATATATAGTCATATAGTCAACTGCATAGTGGTTAAGTATTAGACTCTGGAGCTGGACTGCCTTGGTTCTGAGGTAAGTTTTGCTACTTTCTAGCTCTACATCCTTGAGAAAGAATTGTCACCCTCTGTGTCTTAATAGCCTCACTATTAAATGGGGATGACAATGAGAGCACCAAACCCACAGGGATGTAATGAGGATTAAATTAGTTAAAGCTGTAAAGTGCTTGGAGCTGCACCCGCACACATCTAAACAAGTGTTCCTTGTTATTATTGTTGTTATTATTTAAAGATTTTATTTTTGAATAATCACTACGCCAAATGTAGGGCTCAAACCCACAACCCGGAGATCAAGAACTGAGAGCTCCACCCAGTGAGCCAGCCAGGCCCACCCCTCAACCTGTTATTGTTATTGTTTTTGTTGTTCTGGGAAAAACAAAAAACAAAAAACCACAGATCCTTGTGGAGACTTAGTTAAGAATAACAGACAGAGAGTAGTCACAGTTTTCTTATTCCAAACTGGATGTCAGTCCTCATCGAAGAGATTGAGTAATGTAGGAATCCCAAGCACCAAGGAAAGATCAATAAGGGAGGCTTTTTTGGCTGAAGAGCCAGTTCCCTGCCCTGCGTCCTAGTATCCCACTGTGCTCTCTGGCACTACTCCACAGCGTATGGCTGTGCCCATAGTTGGTAAACAGATGGGTCTGGAAACCCCATTTCCACCTAGATAGCCTTAGGTAGCCTGCCCTGGGTTTGTGGGACGTGACTGGAACTTTCAGGAAACCAGCAGTTCCAGTTGACATTTGGTGAGAGCATGCCAAGCTCGGGCGGATGGCTGCAGGGTCTGATGCCCCATCCCCTACCCTCACAGGAGGGGCCGCTGCCTGGCCCCTCGGGAGTCCCTGTCTGACTCAGTCAGGCTCCCCCAGACTGCCCTCACCGATCACACTTTGTCCAGCTCTGAAGTTTGTGACACCATTTCAAATACATTCTCCCTCTCCCGAAAGCTCTGAAGTCACATGTTCTTTCCCCATTTCCTGGTCCAGAAAACAACAGTCAAAGAGGCAAACTGACAGAGCCCGAAGCCAAGCCTAGGTTTCTGCCTCTAAACCCAGGGTTCCTTCAAATACCCGTCAGCTGCTTCAAAGGGAACAGATCTTACTCTGAAAGACCTCAGCTAAGGTGCCGCAGCAAAAAGGTAATCTTCCTTTCCAGAGCTCTTTGTCTTTTACTTTCCTTCATCATTCTTATTTTGATCATTTCGCCTCATCAAAATTAACTAAGCGAGATTCTCACATACAAGGAATTCCCTCAGAAAGGGAATACAATTTCCAAATTGTGCATTCTGTAAGGGCTGTCATCACTCGCCCATGTTTTTCAACACGCATTTATTGAGTGTCTACTTCATGTCAGGAGCAGTGTTCGAGTAGCTCTGGGGACTCACAGATAAGAGGTGGGGTCAGACAAGTAGATAACCAGAACATGGATAGCAAGTGCTGTGGCCCAAGGAAGCACGAGATGCTAGGCTGCCGTAAATAGTGGGTGTACAGAGGCAAAATTTGTCACCCCCAAATATGTCTCTTTTGGTTTGTGAGTTATTTTATGGTGATCATTGTTAAGAAACAGAAGGCTCAGGAAGAACCTTTGTTCTTCCCCCCAATCGCCTAAAAGATTTCAGATAGAGGACCTGCTCCAGGAAGGGAGTTATCACCACAGATAACTACAGTGTAATATGAACTAGGTGTGGTTGCCCAGGGAGGAATTTAGCAAAGTCTGTTTGTTAAAATTCCTCTCGATGTCCCATTGTTTGTGAAGGGCCTGGCAAACATTTGTTTATGAGATATTTGTTCTTTTTTATCTTCCTGTGAGTTGTCTTTTTTTCCCTTTGAGGTCCCAGACCCCCTACCTTCTTCTCCTCAGCTTGAGATGGCATATAACCCTCCATTGCTCACTGCCTGTGAGCCTCCTAGACTCCTTTTTCAAAAATCATCTCTGTTTTACAAAAAGACTATACCTTGAGATTCTTTTCTGTGCAAGTGCCTTCATTGTATTTATTTATTTTAAAGATTTTATTCATTTATTTGAGAGAGTGAGAAAGAGCATGAGCAGAAGGAGGGGCAGAAGGAGAGGGACAAGCAGACTGACTCAGGGCTGGATCCCAGGACCCCGAGGTCATGACCAGAGCCACAGGCAGACCCACTGAGCCACCCAGGTACTCCCCCATTATATTTAAATAGGATTCTATTTACCAACCTACGGCTTCTCTGGTACACTCCCAAGGAGCATTTATATAGACTGGTTTCTCTATAAAAGAGGTAACAAAATTAGGCAGCCTTGAAATGTCTGCTGCCAAAGTATAATGGCAAGAAGGGGTGGAGTCTGTTATTCATTTCCTAAAATACAGGCATTAGAGACACATGCACTTCTTGGTATAATAAATCTTTTTGTTAGGGTTTGCTCTACATACTAATCCATCTCTGATTCTGAAAACTGGATTGCAGCTGCCATTTCTTGTCTAACTTTGGCTGTTTTCCTCTGAGCAATAATACCATTTTTTTTAATAAGTGATGGGATTTAATACTTTCATCAGAATGGGCTCATTGAATATTCATATTCCGCTTATATTGTGCCGCAGCCACATGGGAAGTTGTAGTAGAATTTCAAAGCAGAAGATAGTCACTCCAATGAGAAGACTGTTATGTGTGGGTGTTTGGAAGTTATAAATATGAGATTACACAAAGCAGATTCTATTTTCATAACGATTTGTGCAAAATGGAAACAGGTGATTTTGAGCAGATGGTTAAAATCTTTACAAAGCAGTTTTATTCAAAGAAAATTAAAGGTATTTAAAAACCCTCATTTGTTTTAGTTTTAAAGAGTTTTCTTGAAAATCAGAGATGAGTGTTTTTGGCAGAGAGGAGCAAATTATGCAACTGAACATTTTAGAAGAATCATGCATTTTATTGTTCTCTTTTGCTTTTTCTCTCCCTGTGACCTTTAGTTTCTTTATCTCTCTACTATCCTTTCTCTCCTGCCACCTCTTTTTAGTATCTCTTGCATAGGAGCTTCCAGGGCCTTATCCAAGCTCACCTTTATTGTTACATCCTACCCACTTCCCTATCAGGGCATGTGCATCAGACTGAAATTGGCAAGATCTTTTGACAGCTTGTCTTTACTACTGTGTTGCCAGAAAAGGGAAAATGGCTATTTATACGGTCCATTTCCACAAGCTGCTGTTAAATTATGGGCCAAGTTTCCTTTAAAACAATGATTAATATTTCTTGATTGACTACCTAGCAAACTGTGCTGGATTCATCCAGCCTATGAATGAATGAGATTTCCCTAGATTTGGGTAGGATTCAATTGAGATTTCACTCGGATATATGGAAGTGGGTTCTTCATGTCAACTTTTGTTTATGCCGATTGCCCAGGTGTAGGGCTCGTAGTAATACACTGTGTCATATAACTTTCCCATCTTTTATGTCAAAAATGGTCAAATATCAGCAATTTCCTCCATAAATATTTGTTGATTAGAATAGGAGAGACTATACCGATCATTTTATAAAAGATACAAGATGGTGTCTAGGAAATGCAGACACACAATAAACTAATAAATTACAAAACAATCCCATCAAAACCAAAGAAATTCTCAATTAACACAGGAGGTTTAAACAAGGAGGTACATAGGCACACATAAACACACCAAAAGTTCCTCCATAACTGGATTGGTTTTGCTATGAACTTGGAAGTAAGCTTTTTGTACCAAATAATAAAGATGATGATGATTGGAACAACCAACATTTATTTATCAGCTATGTGCCTGGTTCGGTGCTAACTGCTTTATATACACTTTGCATTTATTCTCTACTACAAACCTGTGTAGGTAATTATTATCCCCATTTTACAGATGAAAAAGTTAAAACAAAAGTGTTATTATCTGGGAGGAGAAAATAGTCTACTTTCTTGGAGATACACTAAATTGAAAAAAAATTAAAAATCTTGACCATGTCATCAACATTACTTGAGTAAATGTAGCTAGTATTTTGTAAGGATATTCTCTTAGTATCCCTTGCCCTTGGGCAAAGATTCTCATGCATGAGAATCACCTGGGGACTTCCCCCCTCATCCCAAATTTGGACCCTATGAGTCTTTGCTCCTCAAAGTGTGGTCTTTATGACAGCATTATTGGCATGGTCTGGGGGCTTATTAGAAATGCATGATCTCAAGCCTCACTCCCGAAGGCATCAGGACCTTAGTATGACAAGATTCTCAGGTGATTTCTATGCATATTAAAGTTGAGAAATGTGGTTTGTTTGTTTGTTTGTTTTTTAAAGATTTTATTTATTTATTTGATAGAGATCACAAGCAGGCAGAGAGGCAGGCAGAGAGAGAGGAGGAAGCAGGCCCCATGCAGTGCAAAGAGCCCGATGCGGGGCTCGATCCCAGGACACCGGGATCATGACCTGAGCCGAAGGCAGAGGCTTTAACCCACTGAGCCACCCAGGCGCCCCGAGAAATGTGGTTTTAAGGGCAGAACGTTTGAACTCTAAAGAGACTTCCAAGGTGATTCTGTGAAGGGGATCAATGGTAAAATCAGACTTTATAAAACACTGCCCCAGGACACAATACTAAAACGCAATTCATTGAAAGCACCACTGCAAGCAATTTGAGAAGCTAAGGGGTCACAGAGTCAAGACAACAGAAGATGTGCATGCACAACAGTTGCTGTTCTGAGGCTCTGGCTGGATCCAGGAATAAAAGCGAGGCTACAGGCAGCCCTTCACCCACTTTTCCATCCCAGCAGACGGAGGAGAAGGTATCCCTTACAGGAAGGGGAGTAGCCGGATGTCCTACTTCAGACACGAAGCTACTTTTAGACACTGAAACTGTATATAAAAGACTTGTATGAACTTGGCATTGGCTCCTTATGTGTTTGTATTTAACTTTAAAAAGAACGATTTAAGTTATTTAGGATTGTGCCGAAGTGATACAGTGGTAAGGTGCATGTTTTATATTGTGGCTGCAAGGACCCCTGTGTATACTCTTTTTTTTTTTTTTAAGATTTTGTTTATTTGTTAGAGATAGAGAGAGAGCAAGCACAGGCAGAGAGAGGCAGGCAGAGGCAGAGGGAGAAGCAGGCTCCCTGCCAAGCAAGGAGCCCGATGTGGGACTCAATCCCAGGACGCTGGGATCATGACCTGAGCCGAAGGCAGCCGCTTAACCAACTGAGCCACCCGGGCGTCCCACCCCTGTATATACTCTTAACTACGCCCAGGACATATGGTCACATGGTCAATTAAGCAGTACTTCTGGAAATTTGGAGTGGTTCTGAAAGGCAAATACTAGAAAACAGGGTGGGTGAATATGCAGTAGGAATCCTACTATCAGGCACTCCAAATTTCTCCTCGTGGGCCTCATGGAGTAGGAATGTGGCAGGGGAGGGGCCATTCCTGGTTGTATCGCTAAGAAGACAGCTACCACAAGGTGGAGCAAACGCACAGAATTAGAATCACAGCTGCCCGTCTCCCAGACTCAGCTCACCCAGGCTTTCTGGATTTTAAGTCACAGGCATTCTCCAAATTCAGCTTTGTGAACCAAAGTGGGCTCCTAAATATGGAAAAGATAAGGAGAACCTGAAAAAGAGAAAACTATGAAAGAATCAATTGACTTGTTAATTACAGTGCATGACTGGATCAGAAGAGATCCATGGAGGGAAAACCATGAACCAGTCATATACATTTCACTGTGAGTGAACCTGCCTCACAAGTTTAAAGAACCATAAGTTCACAGCAAACAGAGTAGAAAATTGGGGAAACCCACGCTGGAGGCAAGCTGATAGGGGCTGGAATGCTGACCCAGCCAGGTCTTTTTACTGGGCTTTCTAGTTTCTCATCTATAAAATAAAGACAGTGGTATTGACCTTTGTAGGGTTCTTGTAAGAACATATGCAAAATGCTTTGTTTAGTGGATGGGACCCAATTTCCAAAAACAGTAAGATGGCGATGTACTAATATTAAGACATTAACATTTAAAAACATTTATCGATGGTTTATTGGACATGATGAAATTAAAGATGTTTAAGTTTTTATTTCTTTAATTTTTTAAAAAAGTTGTAATTATTTAAGTAATCTCTGCACCTAACATGGGGCTTGAACTCACTTCTTGGATACCAAGAGTTACAGGCTCTTCTGACTGAGCCAGCTAGGGGTCCCGTCCCCTGTCTCTAATTTTTAAATAGCTTTCTTTCAAAGAAGATTAAAACTGAGATAATAATCACAAAGATAACTAACATTCTCTGGGTAGGTATAATAGTCTGGTGTTGCTATAAGCACTTTAAGGGACTATCTCAGTAAATGCTTATCACATCCCCAGGAGCTAGGCATTAACCCACTGCACAGATGAGGGAACTGAGACCGGGAGAGGGGCTATAATTTGTATCAGCTCACTCAGGAAACTGCAGAGCTTGGATTCACTTTTAGTTGTTCTGTCTTTGGGGCTTGTGGCTACCCCAGTAGCTGACAGTTCATTTCTAGGGGCTGCACTTTCTGCTGCCAAGTTGTACTTCCCAAGTGCAAACATAAAGTAAATCCCAGCAGCACCATAGAGGGGATGATGTGGATCACATTTATATTTGACTGCAGTCATCACCAAAGTACACTGCTTATCTCAGGTCTCTCTCTCCCCATGCCCAACCCATCCTTCCACACTGCCAACAGTTGTCTTTATAAAACATATATGTGATCACAACACTTTTCTACTTAAAAGTTTCCCTGTTGTCTGCAGAGCTTCGTCCAAGAAGAGCTCAGTACAGGAGGCCTCTCCCAGTTGGCCCTGACCTTCCTTCCCAGCCTCTCTGCTTTAGATATTCTGGCTCTTCACCCAACACTCTTACATAAGACAGTTCCACATGAAATTAGGGCAGTCAGGAGTTCCATAGTTAACCTCTTGTTTGGCAAAATGGAAAAAAAATTAATTTTTTATTTTTGTTAAAGATTTTTAAAAATTTATTTGACAGACAGAGATCACAAGTAGGCAGAGAGGCAAGCAGAGAGGAGGAAGCAGGCTCCCCATTGAGCAGAGAGCCTGATGCGGGGCTCGATCCCAGGACCCTGAGATCATGACCTGAGCCGAAGGCAGAGGCTTTAACCCACTGAGCCACCCAGGCGCCCCCCAAAATTAATTTTTTAAAAGATTTTTTTAAAGTAATCTCTACACCCACCTTGGGACTTGAACCTACAACCCCAAGATCAAGAGTTGCATGCTGCACTGACTGAGGCAGCCAGGAGCTCCTTAAAAAAAATTTTTTTTAATTAAAATTTAAAAGCTGTACAATTAAAAACAATCTTCCCGCACTGTCAGTTGAAACACAAATATGTACTTAAACTTTCAAAAGGTTTGTCACCTCCCATGAGAGATCTGGTATTTTAGTAGAGGATATCTTGTAACTGTATTTCCAATTGCCCCAAAGTCTGATGTTCCTTTTCCCTCCTAGAACCCAACCCCTTTCCTCTTTGCTTACTAGTCATCCTTCAAATCCAGTTTAAATACCACACTTCTCCCCAAAACGCTGGCAGCCCATTTTTCCCCTTCAGGGCTCCCCAAAGCTTCGAGTATTAGTCTCTTAAAGCATTATTGTACTTTACTTACTAATTTATACAGTAAACCTTCAGATCCTTTAAGGTAGAGGCCGGGGGCCTGATCTCTGAGTCCCTACCTCTTAGCTTGGTGTTTGGCCCACAGTGAGAACGTTTATCACTGGATACATCAATGAATGATCAAAGTCTAAAGTCCGTACTCTGTTTAGATCTTGCAAGGAAAACATTTGTCTACTGGACACGCCTCTGAACAATCGCTTTGACAAACCAGGCCCACACTCGGTCGGAAGTGATTGGAAAGGAGACCAGAAAGGTCCCAAGTGGTACTTACATCCCTCACAAAGCTAGTGACCACGCCTTTTCCACCACCCTAGCTCCAGGGGCTACTTCTAGATGGGGGTTATATTGTATTCAAGATGGGTATTTTTTTCCCATCTCCACTGAAGAGCTTCACCGTCCTTTGATTTTTTTTTTTTTAGCAGCCAAGTCGTGCACAATTCAGTGAGCCTCCAGGTTCCCTACCGGGGTCCAATACCTTGGACTCCCAGCCCTTCCAGTCATGGAGAGCTCCAACTCTGGATTCGTCCGATGGATTCTGGAAAAGGCCCCTCCAGGACCCCCTCCCTCGGCCCAAGACTGCCCGGGTCGGGAAGGGGGTTTCCAGCTGCCGGGGCTGCGGTGCGGCCGCCGGGCCCAGGCGAGCCCTGCCACAGCCGAGGGAGGCGCGGGGGGCGTCGCCCATGGCCGCCCCGGCTCGGCGCGCGGGGCGGGGCCGCGGGTGGCCGCGAGAGGCATCCATCTTCCCCGGCCAGCCGGCGTCTCCTCACCGCGCCGGGCGGGGGCGGGGGCGAGAGCGAAGGGCACGGGCCGCGGCGCCGCCCCTCCCGCGAGCCCCGCTCCTCTTCGCCGAGTCCCGCGCGGCAGGTGGGGTCGCCGCCCGCCGCTCGCTCTCTGGGCGCGGGGAGCCGGGGGCCGTGAGCGCGCCGGCAACTTTGCTGCCGCCGGGGGCGCGGCTCCTCCCGGTGCGCGTGCGAGTGTGCAGGGCAGCGGCGGCCTCCTGGGGGCAGCAGCGGAAAGCGGGACGAGGAGAAAGAGGCAGCTCCGGCGCCCGGTGGCCCAGGAGGCAGAGGCCCCTCGCGGCGCCGGCTGTCGAGACCTAAACTCTGCCGGGGCTGCGCCCAGGACGCGTTCGAACGGTGCAGCGGCCGCCCTCCCGGCCAGCAGCCGGGACCCGCTCTAGGATTACGTTTCCTTTCGCCTGCCCGGGCGCTGGCAGCCGCCTTTGCTGACGGGGGAGCGGCGGCCGCGGCAGCAGCATCCCGGCCCGGGTGGGACCCCCGAGCGCCCGAGCCGGCGGCGGGAGCAGGAAGGAAGGGTCGCGGCGCCCGCCCTCCACTGCCGGCCCTGCCCCGAGCGCCGGGTGCGGGTTTCTAACAATGGTGCGGAGCGCCGGCGCGAACCCCGCGTCCGCCCCGCGGCCGTAGAGGAAGTGGCCGGCTCCGGGTGGGGTGGGCAGGGAGACGCCCCCCGCCGCTCGCTCGAAGGAGTTTGCCTGCGCGCCGGGCCTCTCCGGCCCCGAGCCCGGCTCCCCGGCGGATCACCGACGGCAGTCGAGCCGGAGAGTATGGTGCCAGCGCCCGGCTTAATCTAATCCTCGGCTCGCTTCTTTTTTCCGCCGCCTCGTCTTCCTCCTCCTTTACCTCCTGTCGGAGCTGCCTCGGGGTTCCCGGTGTGTGGGAGTACAACTCTCTGCCTCTCCAAGGAGACCGGTTTGTGACAGCCTAGCAGAACTTGCCCATTGAAAGCAAACCCAGAACAGCTGGATAATGTCCGCTCCGAGCAGATTCAAAAAGGACAAAGAGATCATAGCCGAGTATGAAAGTCAAGTCAAAGGTAAGGATGGGAGCGGCTGCCTTGCTCCTTTTGTGTGCCTCCTTGTCATTGTGCTCGAGGAGTTGCCTCTCTAACTTGGTGTCTGCGTTGGAGGAAGGCGCTGAGGGACAGCCAGAGCCACCCCAGGGTTCGTACAAGCCAATCCCTGTCCCAGTCCCAGTCTCAGTCCCATTAAGCCCACAGGGAGCTGGAAACCGGGTGGCTTTCCCCGGCTGCCAGAGCGCACCTCCACCGGAGAGAGAACTGGCTTTAACTCGGCCACCTTCAGCCGGGCAACTTACAGGGGTTCCTGCCCAGTTATCCTCTTCTTCCTCCTTAGCATTCTTTTTAACTGATATCTTTGTCACTACACACACACACATAATATTTTAAGGAGTCATTTTTCTAAAGTCTGGACACCAAGTGATCTAGAGCTTCATCGAGTGCCAATGAATTTAGACATTTACACTATTCACTATTTATCAGGGTGAGTCGCCTTTTATAAAACAGCTCCCTAAAAGCCTGGCAGTTAAACCAAGCAGGGACTAGTGGAATCTGACTCCTCCTTTATAATGGGCCAGAATTCAGTGCCATCATTCACACTCACATGGGAATATCGCTTTATCATTTGCAGAAAGCTACTTGTATGTAAAATGATTTGAATATTTAAATAGTAGTTTCAGTCCATTTACATTGTCAACTCATGAAGGAACCTAATTAATGTTGGTTATACATTTTTACTTAATGTGCCTTGTGGTTTAAAAAATATGTTTTCTCTCTAATACAAGTATTTTGTGGTGCCGTCAAAGTGATTGTATTTTTGTGGGGTTTTGTTTTTGTTCTTGTTTTTCCTCTTCTGTGGTCTCTCCTGGGTGGTTTTCCCTATTGAGACAATGGATGGAGTGTTGAGATTGCTGTTCTTTGGAATATTCAATGCAAAGTTCATAACAATTGCTGTGTAGACACCTGTGTTTTTTCAGATGCAGTTTTATAGAAGGGCTGCTGAGGGAGGCGTTCCTTACTTGCCTTGCGAAAGGCAGGAACAGCCTCAGTGTTCTTTGTGTGGTCAAGTTGTGAAAATGCCTGGAGTCCTGTGAGAGGACCTGGAGGGGAACCCTCCATCACCCGAGGGTGAATTTGGACCAACTCACCATGGCCACAGATGTAGTGTGCAAGCCTGGGGACTCATGTTTCTTTAGGCCAACTCTGATAATGGATTTGAGCTCAGTGTTGTTCAAGAAATGATTTTTAACTGCTTGTAATTAATATAAATTATACTTACGGGAATATTGGTTATATTGATATGAAAGTTATATTAGCTGAGAAGTAATTATTTCCTTAGTGACAGGCAAACTTTTTAAGAAGCAGAATCTTTCTTGATGAGTGCAACACAGCCTGAAACCTTTCGTTCTAAGGTGGGACTCCTAGTCACCATTCCTTGTGCAGGTTTTCCACATGGCTCTTTGTGGTAGATCTTTGAGGGATGGCAGTCTGGTGTTCTTGTTGCCTGGAGCGCTGACTGGCAGAATGCCCTTTTAAGTACAGGCTTCATTATTTCTGCTCCAAAGTCATATTTGTCCATGATCAGGTCCTTATATGAAAAATAGTCTCATGATTAATTTCTTTTAGAGAGTGAATTCTATTGTTGTATGACTACTGATATGCGTGAGATAAAAGGCCCTCTATGTTAAAAAAAATCAATAAAATGGGATGTATTGCAATGTTTAAAATGTGTCTATCAAATCCAATCCAAGAACAAATTATGAACATGGTGAGGATTATTTTTGGAACAAATTCTGTCCCATAGAAAGTGAGCTTCTGGGGCGCCTGGGTGGCTCAAAGGGTTAAAGCCTCTGCCTTCAGCTCAGGTCATGATCCCAGGACCCTGGGATGGAGCCTGCATCTAGCTCTCTGCTCAGCAGGGAGCCTGTTCCCCCTCTCTCTCTGCCTGCCTTTCTGCCTACTTGTGATCTCTGTCAAATAAATAAATAAAATAAAATTTTAAAACCTGCAATACTATACACACAACACATAAGTTCTAAAAAAAAAAAAAAAAAAAAGAAAGAAAGTGATCTTCTCCGTTCTCTTCAACCTTCCTCATTCACACATACCCCAGTCTTCAGGCTGCTTTCTGACTCTTTCCTGACCTGACCTGCTCTTCTCATCAGGACCTGTATTCAGACTTTATCTACTTCCACCTATTCTGTTTCAAACCCAGGTCATTTTGTCCATATGCTATTACAGGAATAGGGTAATACAAGGGACTCGAGTCATGCACACCTTCAGTGGCCCCAATTCACCTGTACTTCTGAGCAAAATCAAGAAACGAGTGGGAGAAAAATGACAGTGACCTAGTGCATGAGGCCAAGCCATTCCTCGCAGTGGGAGTAGGTTCCTTTGTAAGGATGTGAAATGCAGGACTCTGGTTTTCTGTTTTATTTGCTGAGTCCCTCTGTAAGGGTGAGCCCTTTACCCTAGCAGAGTGCTAGTCCACTGTTTAAAGGTATGTGGTTTTGGAACAACCACCTCTTTTAATTCCAGCCAACTGTTTCATCTGTTGGTAAACAAAAGAAATGTGGTCTATTCGATTGCTAAAGGAAAGCCTGGCTGGCTGGACTCAGAAGAGAAGACATAGATTGTTCCCAGTGAATAAAGCCACATGTATTGGAGTCTCTAGGTGACTTTGGGGTTGGGTGATTTCAAGAGTCATTTTTGATTATGTGTGCTTTTTTTTTTTTTTTTTTTAACCTTCTGACTTAGAACTTAATACTCTGGAGTATTGTTCTTTCTTTTTCTCTCCCATTTCCCTGGTACCAGTTGCACGAATCTCAGAATTTCTGAGATAATGGTTTCATCTAAAGCAATGACTTCAGGTGTGGGATTTTTGGCACTGTGGCAGCCTGCACATGTTTTGGGAACAAACTTCATGGAGCTATTCTCAACTGTGAAAAGAGCCATCATAGGTGGCAATGTGTAATTTTTATGTGTGAAACTATAAGTATATCTAGTTAGATACATCATGTTGAGTAAGTCATGTAGCTTCTCTCTGGCTTTTGGTTTTCTTATAAGACGAAGAGTTTGGATTCTCGGTTCTAATGATCTTTGAGTCTGATTGAAGATGTTATGCCTGTTCATATTAATCACTTAGTAAAATTTTCAGGCTTTTTGCATTTTCTTTCGGCTACCCTGTTGTGGGAGAAATCATCTTTGCTTTCACTTTTTTTAAATAATGAATTCACAAACACTGCTTATTATTTGAGTTCTCAGAAAATTAAAATGTAATGCAATAGGGAATAGAGAAAAATAATAAAACCATGTTCAGAAAAGTTTAGGGCACAATTATAAGAGGGGATAGAATTATGAATTATACAAGTTGTTAAGGAATAGATGTGTTTAAATCAGAGACAAAAGGACCTCAAGTGGTAATTTAAAAAGTGTGTTAGCTAGAAGAAAGACTATTGCATGCATTCTGTTAGTCAATTTCCCAAAGATTTTGAGTCCAGAGAAGTCAATCTCTTGTTTGTGGGGGCTCTTAAGAAGCCAGCTTGTCTGGAGAAGTGTAGGAAACACCAGTTGACTCTGTTGCTTGTTAGCATCTCTGGCAAAAGCTTAGTAGGGAAGTAGATGGTACAACTGGCTAACAGAAGGTTTGGAGATTATCTGGATTTTAGTATTCTATGCAATTTTCGAATTCTGCAGCAATAGTATTGTGGCACACATATAAAAAAATACTGCTTCCCATATGGGAACTGAAAGAATCAGGAGACACGTTTTGTGAAGTGGAACTCAGGGACTGAGAGGTTGTGTTTGTTTTTAATAATGCATGTTGCTAGTTGCTAGGATTTGACAGCTATCATTTGCAGTATTTTTTGAGGGATAATCTCATACTCCTCTATATGCCATATGTACAGGAAGTGCCAAGAAAATCTGTTCTTCAGCCACTCTGCTGCCTGAACTATGAATAGTACATTTTGGTAGCAGACGGATGGTAAGGAAATGCCAATTCAATTTGATAGGACCCCATGTCATACAGTAGGTTTCAATAGGAAAAAGCACTGCTGTCACTAACATAGAACCTGTATCTCCATCTGATGTTTTTTTCATCTAACCTGTAATAGAAAACAGCAACAACTTAAATTATGAATTAAAACTTTATAGCTGGGAGGGACTTTAGACATTTCCTGTCCAACCCATTCACTTACCTGATACAAGGAAGCATAATGATAGAGTTACACAATTAAGTGTAACCCACCTCGGGCTAGAACCCAGGTTTGTTTTCAGGAACAGTGATTTACTTTTAGATTTCTCACAAAGTAGAGCAGGAGATAGAGCACTTCACTGTTTAGATTTCTTTTCTTTTTTCTTTTTTTTAAGATTTTATTTATTTGAGAGAGAGAGAGAGTGCGCACATGAGTGGTGGGGAGAGGCAGAAGGAGAAGCAGACTTTGCGCTGAGCAGAGAGCCTGACGTGGGGCTTCATCCGAGGACTCTGAGATCATGACCTGAATCGAAGGCAGATGCTTAACTGACTGAGCCACCCCAGTGCCCCTTGCTGTTTAGACTTTACATTCACTGAGGGCACTATAGTTGGACCTAGAAGAGAACAGCAGCTCCTCTGCTCCGTTAACAGGAGGAGTTAATTAAATTGATTAACTGTAACTAAGTGCCCCCCCCCCCCAAGATCATTACAAGAAACCACAATGTGCAGGCAGTGGCTTAACATGCTTGCCTTAGGATCAAGAAAAAAAAATATGGTGAATTTTGTGCAAATATAACTTGCTTGAAATTTCGGTCAAACTAATTGGAGCTACTTCAGTAGCCCTCTTATGTGGGCCAGAAAACCTGGTTGGTTTCATGAACTTCAAAATACATTACGGAACAGTTTGGGAGAATTTGGGGGCCGAATGCATCCTTCTGAACTCCTGTGAAGGCTGGCAGTACAGGATGACCAACCTCAGCTTCAACAGTCAGTGTTGCTTCCCTTACTCTTATGAAGTGTTGACTAACTTAGGAGCCACTCGTGTTCAGCTCTGGTTCTGGTTTGAGAGAGCCTGCTTTGTTGTGTGGCCAGACCCTTTCATACTTCAATCATGCAACTCCTTTCCCTTCAATTTAGACAATTAAGAATTAAGGTAAAGAAAAGGGGATAAGGTGTATGTGTCATCACTCTATTTTTGGTTTAATTTTTTTTTGAAGGTAGAAGGTGGGATGAAAAATAGTTATTTGAAGACATTTTTCGTTATTTAAAAGTATTTTTATCTGTTGGTCCTGACTTACTGTCTGGTATTTTGATTTTATATATATAAACATATACACATATATGTATATTCCTATTGATATTTCAAGATGGGAGGAAATAAAACATACTGTTTAAGAGCAGAGATTTTTGTGTTAGCCACCCAGCCCCGCCACTGATCACGTGTGTCACCTTTGAGAGTGTGTTTCTTCATCTGTAAAATGGGGATGATAATAGCACTTCTTTCTTGCCTTTGTAAGGTTTCATTGAGGTGATTTGTGGAAAGCTTTATTACAGGCTTAGTACGTAATAAGCAGTAAAAATCAGCCCTTGTTATCTGTATAATTTTAGTTTTCTTCACATTTCAACTGCTTCTTGTTACATTCTGACTTAGATAAGCTTTTTAAAATTCAAATACATAATCAACCAGTCTGCTACCTGACTAGATCCCAAAGTGAGTGAATATTAATCATCCTGATAAAGTCCCATGTACTTTTGGAATGGAGTGGAACGAGTTTCATGGTAGAAATACAAAGGGAAATGTGATAGGCAAACCAGAGAGATTGCCTGCTCTTTATAAGTAGATTTTATATTGTCATTATTTTTTATCCAAGTACAGGTAACAGAGCCTAAAAGCGTTATATTTCCTGGGCCTGGGCTGTCATGTGTTTACTTACAACTTTTGCTTTGAATTTTCTTTACCTTTGTTCAGTGATGCTGTACGGAAGATGAAAACTAATCCAGTCCATGGATTTTATTTACCTGTGGTAGAAAGGATTCTTAAGACATCAAATCAAGTCACTGATTTAATTTCTTGGTCTTAAGAAAAATATATGCATTTTTAAATCAATATGGATATGAAGAATTCATTTATAACTGTGAATATCCTTCTGCATCATGATTTTATCCCCAGCTTTATTGAAGTATAATTGATATAAAACAAAAAGTACTTTTTAAAAAAAGATTATTTATTTATTTATTTATTTTAGGGAGTGCTCATGTGCTCAAGCTGGGGAGGGGAAGAGGGGAGGGGAGAGAGAGAGAGAGAATTCCAAGCAGGCTCCAAACCCACAGTGTGGACCCCACACAGGGCTTGATCCCGTGACCTTAAGATCACAACCCCAGCTGAAACCAAGAGCTGGATGGGCAACTGAGTGAGCCACCTAGGTGTCCTGAAAGTACTTTGATAACAAAATGTATTGTTTATGTATCTTTCATACTTTTTAGTACAGAGCTTTATTAAACATTTATTGAATGAGTAGAGTAATCATTTGGATTGTCATTCATTTACAGTGTAAGTTAACGTGGTACTCATGCAAAATTATGTAGGGTGTCCAGTAAAGTATTACCACAAAATTAAATTGAATTCAAATAGTGTGTAACTTCTTTAGAATGTCATAAAGTTAAAACCAGTCTGAATGTCCCACAGCGGGGAATGCTTAACTGAATGCCATTGGGGGTGGTTAGCTAACTTGTATACGTGGAATGTAATGCAGTCATCACCAGTAGTTTTTGAAGAACGTTTTGGCATGGAGAAAATTTTATAATAAGGATGTTGAAATAATAATTAAAAACAATCACAACAGCACCTAACAGTTAATGAATGTCCGTGCTGTGCCAGTCACTGCTGTGACTGCGTCACATCGCAGACGGAGCTTTACATGTACACTGCAGGCTGTCATGCATGGTGGGAGGAATTTCTGGTTAGTTTTCCTTCTTGGTATATGTTGTACTTCCTGTGTTTTAGGGCCACAGGATACCTTGGTCAGTTTCCTGGTTTGATGCAGTAATCTCACAAGAATGTAAAAATAGAGATTCCTACTTTTTTTTTCCTCGCCTTTTCCCCATCTTCCCCTTTATCTCTCACCCTTTCTTTGCTTTTTCTCTCATACAACATTCTGAAGGTATGCAGTCCAGGCCACCAGAATTGTTTTGCCTGGTTAAGTTATTTGAGTCTTCTCCATCTTGTTGCTCTTCCATCGCCTAGGGAGCTGCCTGATTGAAAATGGGTCTTAAGTATATTCATGTGCTGGCTTGTGGGAAGGAAAATGAGTTGTGAGGAGCACCTGTGTCAGTGTTTTAAAACCCAGGCCAGACCTATACCAGACAGTTTTCGTTCATTTAAGTGGTGGAAACTTAGTCACACGGCCACATCTGCTGCAAGGGAGTCTGGCAAACATACTCTACCTAGACAGTCTGGTTTCCTGCTACAACTCTATGATCATGGCAGAAGGAGAGGAAGATTTTGGTGGACAACTGGCAGTTAGCATGAAGACAGGTTTCTTTGGAGAGTCCATCTATTGGGGTGAAATTGTATTTTGTTTTAATTTGTATACCTTTGGTTGCTAATAAGATAGAGCATCTTTTCACAGGTTTACTGGCTATGTGTTTTTGTCACTAAAATACTTACTCGTCTCTTCGCCCATTTATCTGCTAGTTTGTCTTACTGATTTGTGAGTTTTCTTTTTGGTGTGTTCTCACTGTTAATCCTGTCAGTTACATCTTTTTTTTTTTTAAAGATTTTATTTATTTGACAGATCACAAGTAGGCAGAGAGGCAGGCAGGGGGGGTGCACAGGCTCCCCACTGAGCAGAGAGCCCGACGCGGGACCGGATCCCAGGACCCTGAGATCATGACCTGAGCTGAAGGCAGCAGCCCAACCCACTGAGCCACCCAGGTGCCCCTGTCAGTTACATCTTTTGCAAATATCTTTCCCTGTTTGTAGCTTGGACTTCACAATTATAAAAGCTACCTCTTGATAAACAGAGGTTGTTTAATTTTTTCAGATGTATCAATTATTAACTTATGTTTGGCATTTCTTTCCCTACTATGAGGTCAGAAGAATATCTGTCTATATCCTTTTGTAAATGTCTTAAAATTTTGCTCTTGACATATAGGGTTCCAATTCATCTGAAGTATATTTTTCACACTGCGAGCTACGGGTGTATCTTTACTTCTTTGCATGTGGATGACCAAATTTTTTTTTTTAGCTTCATTTGCTAAAGTAGTTCCTTATTTTTATTGTATTTTTTTTTTTTTAAAGTAAGCTCTAGGCCCAATGTGGGGCTTGGACTCATGGCTCTGACATCGAGTGTTGTGTGCTTTCCTAACTGAGCCAGCCAGGTGCCTCTCAGTCCCTTCTTTGAAAAAGTGATCGACCAGCTCTTTTTGTCTTAATCGAAGTTTCATATGTGCATGAGTTTATCTCTGGGTACTATTGTGTTTCCTTGGTTAATTTGTAGGTTTTTGCACCAGTATTACGTTCTTTTAATTACTATAGCTTTATAATGAGTCTTTATATCTAGTAAGCCAAATCCTCCTTCATTATTTTTCCAGAATTATCTTAGTGATCTTGGTCTTTTCTTTTCCAAAAACATTTTAAAGATTTATTTATTTATTTTAGAGAGTGAGAGGGAGCGAGTACACATACAAAGGAAGGGGCAGAGGGAGAGGGAGAGGATCTTTTAGCAGACTCCCTGCTGAGCATGGCGCCTGAGCCAGGGCTCAATCCCAGGACTAGGATATCGTGCCCTGAGCTGAAGGCAGGAGTCAGATGCTGAACAGACTAGACTGAGCCACCCAGGTGTCCCTCCAAATACATTTTAGAATCAGTTTTTCCTTCCCCGGGAAACCATTGGCATTTTGATTGAAACTATGTGACATTATAAATCAACTAGAAGAGAGTTAATGTCTGTATAATATTAATTCTTCCTACCCATGAATATGAATATTTCTCCATTTGCTTGGTTCTTTTTAAAATATCTTACTGAGCGGGTGCTCAATTGATTAAGCGTCCGACTTCAGTTCAGGTTGTGTTCCCATGATCCTGGGATCGAGCCCCCTGTCACTGTCCCTGCTCAGTGGAGAGCCTGATTCTCCCTCTCTCTCTCTCTCTGCCCCTCCTCCCTTCTTGTGCTCACACTCTCTCTCAAATAAATTCCTTAAAATAAATAAAAATACCTTACCATAGGAGCACCTGGGTGGCTCAGTTAGTTAAGTGTCCACTCTTGATTTCTGCTCAGGTCATGGTCTTGGGGTTGCGAGATGGAGCCTGACATTGGACTCCATGCTCACCATGGAGTCTGCTTCAAATTCTCTCTTCCTTTTTCTCTGCCCCTCCCCCACTTGCATGCTCTCTCTAAAATAAATACATAAAATCTTAGAAATAAAATATCTTACTGTAATGTTTTACATTTTCTATGTTTTTGTTATATTTATTTCATGATATATTATAATTCTTATTAATGTTCATGAGTTCTCTTCTAAAATTATGTTCTAATTGTTTTCTGTTATACAGAAATGCAGTTTACTTTAGCATATTAGTCTTGTATCCAGCCACTTTGCTGGTCTATTATTATGTCTAATTATTCTTTTTTTTTTTGTAAAAAAGAAATTACTTGCAAATCAAGACAATTTTATTTCCCCCTTGCCAGACTTTAAGGCTTTAATTTATTTTTCTTGTATTTTTGCCCTAGGCAGAATATTGAACACAAAGTTAATGAAAGTGGTGACTTCGGCATTCTTTTTTTTTTTTCTGGATATAAAGGAATGGTTTTAAGCTCCTGCTCTCTTAGAGAATGATGATTGTTTTCAGTTTATTACATACACTCTTCACCAAGTTAAGTAAAATCTCTTGTATTTCTTGTCTACTTGAGATTTTTTATGATTAATAGGTGATTAAATGTTATCTTTTTGTATCTATTAATACTATTTTCTTTAATGGGTTAAAATGTTGAGTAATGTTTAAAGGTTTCCTAATATTAAACCATCTCTGCATTTCAGAAGTAAACCTGTATTGGGGTGCCAGGGTGGCTCATTCAGTTGAGCATCCTGAATTTCAGCTCAGGCCTTAATCTCAGAGTTGAGTTCAAGCCCCATATTGGGCTCTACCCTGGGCTTGGAGCCTAATTTAAAAAGAAAACAAGACAAAACCCACCTGTCCTCATCATTTTATTTTATGTATATAAAAACATTTGGGGGGCACATGGGTGGTTCAGTCAGTTAAGCATCCAACTCTTACTCTCAGCTCAGGTCTTAATCTCAGGGTTGTGAGTTCAAGTCCCATGTGGAGCCCACTTAAAAAATAAATAAAAAATAAACATTTTAAAAAAGATTTAAAAAGTTGGATACAGTTTGCCAATAATTAGGGTTGTCTCTCATTTCTTCAATGAAACAAGCCTATGGTTTTCCTTTCTAGTAATGTCCTTGTCTGGGTTCATATCTCTTACATTAGCCTCACAGAATGTGTTAGAGAGTATTGCTTCTTTTCCAACTTTGTGGAAGTTTGACATTTTGGAATATTCCTTTTCTTGAAAGTTTGGTAGAACTATTTGTCTGGGTCTAGATACTTACTTTGTGTGAAGAACTTTTTAGCTCATCAGCAGTTAGTCATTTCCTTCATTATTTAAAGGATTACTTATTCTTTCTATTTCTTCTGGCATCAGGAGAACTTTTAAATTCATCAGCAGTTAGTCATTTTCTTTACTAGTTATAGGGTTATTTATTCTATTTCTTCTGGTCAGAAGAACTTTTTAACTCAGCAGTTAGTCATTTTCTTTATTAGTTATAGGATTATTTATTCTTTCTATTTCTTCTGGCATCAGTTTGGATAAGTTATGTTTTTCCAGAAATTTGTCCATTTTATGTTTCAAATATATTGATATGTTAATGATAGTATTCTCTTATTTTTTTAAAAGTGGCTGATGTGTATTGAAATAAAAATATTATTATTTTTTTTAAGATTTTATTTATTTATTTGACAGAGAGAGAGATCACAATTAGGCAGAGAGGCAGGCAGAGAGGGAGAGGGGGAAGCAGGCTCCCTGCTGAGCAGAGAACCTGATGCGGGGACTCGATCCCAGGACCCCGAGATCATGACCTGAGCCAAAGGCAGAGGCTTAACCCTCTGAGCCACCCAGGCATCCCAAAATAAAAATATTATTGAAATTATTTTTGCTTTATCTCTTTCTTGCTGAATCTTTTTTTTAAAAGATTTTATTTTTATTTATTTATCAGAGAAAGAGAGAGAGAGAGAGAGCACAGGCAGGCAGAGTGGCAGGCAGAGACAGAGGGAGAAGCAAGCTCCCTCCTGAGCAAGGAGCCTGGTGTGGGACTTAATCCCAGGATGCTGGGATCATGACCTGAGCTGAAGGCAGCCGCTTAACTGACTGAGCCACCCAGGTGTCCCTCTTGCTGAATCTTAAAAGAGTTTGTTTTTGCTAGTTTTCCTTTTTATTTTATTGATTATAGCTTTTATCTTTACTATCACCTTTCTGATTTCCTTGGGTTTATTTTGTTCTTTACTTTTTCTTAGGTTGGGTGCATGGTGCATTTATTTTTATCCTTTTTTGGTACTATTAGCATTTAAGACAATACATTTCTTTTCTAATATAAAAGTTATTTATAATATAAGTATTATTCCTAACAAAGACATCTTTTCCTTGTTCCTAGTATATATTTATGATAATTCTCCTTGAAGTATCACCTGTGCTATATCTCACAAGATTTGATGGAAGAGTTCATTAGAATTAAGTTCTAAGCATTTTTAATTTCTCAAAATGGTTTCTTCTTTGACCCATGAGGATATAGGAATATGCTTTTAAATTAAAACAAAAAAAGTAGAGATATTTAATTTATCTTTTTAAAAAAATATAATTACATTGTGATCTGAGAGTAATAGTGTTTGAAATTAGTTGGGGATTTTTTCCTCTTTTCCTATTCTCTGGAGGATTTCATGTAATACTGGAATTATCTAACTCTTAAAATGTTTAGTAGGACTCATCAGTAAAGTTATCTAGGTCTAGTGCTTTCATCAAGAAAAAACATTTGTCATTGCTTCCACATTTAAACATTTTCTGATTTACTAGCATAACATCATTTATAATATTCTCATATCTTTTTAATCTTTGTATCATCTGCAGTTATGCTTTTTCTCTATTAATAACAACTGTCTGCCTTTTCCCCTTTTTTCCTTGATTGACTTTGCTAGAAGTATGATTATTTTATTAGTTTTTATTTATTTAATTTTTTATTTATTTTTACAGACAGAGATTACAAGTAGGCAGAGAGGCAGGCAGAGAGAGAGAGGAGGAGGCAGGCTCCCCGCTGAGCAGAGAGCCTGATGCAGGGCTCCATCCCAGGATCCTGAAACCTTGACCTGAGCTGATGGCAGAGGGCCAACCCACTGAGCCACCCAGGCGCCCTTTTTAATTTAAAAAAACAAACAAACAAGTTTTTTGCTTCCTTGATTTACTATATTGTATATTCTCTATTTCACTAGTTTATTCTCTTACTTTTTCTGTAAGCATTATTTTGGCAGTTCTTTTAAGTTCTTATTTTCCAAGTTTTTATTTTTCTTCCATTCTAATGGAAGTATGTAAGCAAATAAAATTTAAAACATTTTATTTTTTTAGAAAAATACAGGGATGCCTGGGTGGCTCAGTTGGTTAAGCAGCTGCCTTCGGCTCAGGTCATGATCCCAGCGTCCTGGGATCGAGTCCCACATCGGGCTCCTTGCTCGGCAGGGAGCCTGCTTCTCCCTCTGCCTCTGCCTGCCACTCTGTCTGCCTGTGCTCGCTCTCTCTCTCTCTCTCTCTAACAAATAAATAAATAAAATCTCTCTTTTTTTTTTAATAAATAAAATCTTTAAAAAAAAAATACAGCACTGCTGTACCTGCATTCTACAAAGTCTTATGTGTAGTGTTTTTGTTATCTTTCAGTTCTGTGGATTTTCTAATTTCCATTATAACTTTTGCCCGTAACTCATAATCTTTTTAAAAATGTGTTTAAATTTTTGGGACGCCTGGGTGGCTCAGTTGGTTAAGCGGCTGCCTTCGGCTCAGGTCATGATCCCAGCGTCCTGGGATCGAGTCCCGCATCTGGCTCCTTGCTCAGCAGGAAGCCTGCTTCCTCCTTCTTTGCCTGCCACTCTGTCTGCCTGTGCTCACTCTTTCTGACAAATAAATAAATAAATCTTAAAAAAAAATGTGTTTAAATTTTTCCAGATATTCCAGCCTGGGTGGCTCAGTGGGTTAAAACCTCTGCCTTCAGCTCTGGTCATGATCCCAGGGTCCTGGGATCGAGCTCCACATCGGGCTCTCTGCTCAGCAGGGAGCCTGCTTCCTCCTCTCTGCCTGCCTCTTTGCCTACTTGTGATCTCTGTCTGTCAAATAAATAAATAAAATCTTTAAAAAAAAAAAAATAAAATTTTCCAGATATACAGTTATTTCAGTTATTTCATTACTGATTACTAACTTAATTGCGTTGATTTTCTTTGGTGTAAATCTTGTATACTACTGAAGATTATAAGCTGCATCCTCTCCTGGCCCTTTCTGTCTCCTTCCCCTGCTTTATATCTTTCCATAGCACTTATTATCATTACTCTATTTTATACTGACTTTATCTTGTCTGTGGGGCTTTTAAAATTCCTTTCTTATATGAAAGCTGGTGATATGATTAAATCATATTTTAAAAACACTCTATCCTGTGTTTTAGTTTCAACCAGAAGTGTCATGCTGGGGTATCTATCTGACTTTAATATACTGTAGGAAATAGAAGTCTAATATTCATTTTCTGAAGCTATCAATATGTTACAATTTTTATTAATGAGATTTAATTGACATATATTAGTTTCAGGTGTACAACATAATGATGTAAATATTACAGAATAACCACCACTATGAGTCTAATTAACATCCATTACCACATATAGTTAGAGTTTTTTTTTCTTGTGATAAGAACTTTCTTTTTTTTTTTTTTTTTAAAGATTTTATTTATTTATTTGTTAGAGAGCGAGCACAGGCAGACAGAGAGGCAGGCAGAGGCAGAGGCAGAGGGAGAAGCAGGCTCCCTGCTGAGCAAGGAGCCCAATGTGGAACTCCATCCCAGGACGCTGGGATCATTGACCTGAGCCAAAGGCAGCCGCCCAACCAACTGAGCCACCCAGGTGTCCCAAGAACTTTCTTTTTTAAAGTCAACTCTGTCCCTCACATGGGGCTCAAACTCACAACCCCGAGATTCAGAGTTGCATTCTCTTCCAACTGAGCTGGCCAGGTGCCCTGTGATGAGAACTTTTAATATCTCTTGAGACCCTTTCAGACAATTATTTTAAATTCTTCCAGTATCGATTTCTATTTTAGCACAACAACGCTCTAAAATATATAGTTCAAGTACTGTGAGAAGAACTAGTCTTGTGTTTTTTCCTATAGAGTGTTATAGGATCTGACCCTTACAACCTAGAATAATGTTTGTAATCCCGCATCAATACACTGAGGATACACATATAAGAGAGCAAATAATATTACACTAAGTGTTTTACATTCTTCACATACAGGTTTGTATCTACCTGGAAAACTCCAGCATATGTGGCTTCTAGGGATGGAAATGTGTAGTGAGGACCCCAGTAACGGGTAGAGCATGAAGACATCCACAATTTTATCAATAATCTGAGCTGGTGTTGGGAAATCTCTGGGGTCTTACTGTTACTGCTAGTCATCCAGACTCTGCTCTTTCATTCCTGCAGTTTGCAGGTGACAGTTTCTCTTTTCTTGGGGAACGACTTTTACCATTTTATCCATTCTTCTCCAAAGCTGGCTGCAGAGACCTTTAATAATTCAGCGCCCCCTGGAAGAGGTAGCACCCTCTAGCCTTCTTGGCATCATAGCAAATAGCTGAGCCGGCATCATAGGAGCATTTAGAAAGGTTCCAGCAATAACTCTGGATGTGCTGGGTGTTCCTGTATTAACTCCTTTCTCAGTTGGTCTGTGGAAGACCTCTGGACTTCTGCCCTTTGCCTTTATTATTTTGAAGGCATGGCTTACAAAAACAGCTCCCTCCCTCAGACCTCCAGCACTTAAGATAGAACAAGAAGTGTCTGCTTATCTTACTTAAGTCAGGCAATTTTCACTTCTGAGGAAGTCCAGATTTTAGCCTGGCTGTGAAATTGTCATGTTTGAAAAGTGGAATCATGCCTCCGAACATTTGCCAAGGAGAGCAAGTAGGAAGACATCAGTTTGCTCGCCTCTCGCCTCGTTTGACAGAGGTCTTGGCCTGGTGGCCTGTTTTGATGTCTGGTCAGTGTAGTTCGCTAAAGTTCTCCTGTGAGGATCAGTGTATTTTCCTTGTGCCTCGTACTGACCGTCTACAAATTGAGCACGGTCTAGTCAAATTATAATCTCCAAGCATCAGGAGACGGTCTGGAATTCAAAGCCAGAGGTGTGACCTTTGTAGGGCTGAGTGCTGCCTGCTGCCGGTCCTTGGAGGAGAGGAAGGTGAGGAGAGGATGGTGTGAGGAAGGTGAGGGGAGGAAGGTCCGAAAGAGCCACCTGTTTCAGAAGGTGAGGTTGAGCTACCCTCCAGAAAGTGGAGGAATGTTCTCTGGAGGACCTTTGAGCTTGAGTGATTTGCTCTTATTTCTTCTTTGTGCCCACTCACTTCTCCTTTTTCTCTTCATCATTGCAGACTACTGATGCGTGCCTTACTGATACCATGGCAGAGAAAGCTGGCAAGTTTTGAATCCTTAGAAAAGGGAATTTGTTAGATTTTGTGACCCTCAGAAAAGAGAGTTTTCTGGGTACACTGCCACAAAAAGAGAGAGCTGATGAGTGCCTTTCCAAATAGCCGTTCTGTTTTAAGTTGAACTGCTGTTGCCTTGTGTTCAGTTTTTACAGGGATTCTCACATGTGTCACTGAAAGTTGATGTTTGAAAGATGGCCAGACTGTTTTTCTAGAGTTTAGGGTTTTAACTATACCCATTTTCCTGCATTCTCCAAATACCTTACATACAAATAGAGATCTCTTGTTTGAAGCTGGGACAGCTCCTTCCTGCAGTAAACATTGTAGTCTCTTTTCTTTTCTTTTTTAAAGATTTATTTATTTGGGAGAGAGAGCAGGGGTTGGGAGGCCGGGAGGGGCGGAGGGAGAGAAAGAATCTCCAACAGACTCCCCACGGAGCAAGGAGCCTGACATGGGACTCAATCTCAGGACCCTGAGATCATGACCTGAGCTGAAGGCAGAGGCTTAACCCACTGAGCCACCCAGGCTCCTCTCAATGGATTTCTTGATGAGGAATCTCACTCTGGGGTTGCCTCTTTGTATGTAACAGAAAAGGCATTTGGGGGGAGAAATATTTAAAAATCTAAACCAGAATATTCTTGCTAAATTTAGTGCCCTGTTCTTAGGGATAAGAATCTCTGCCTCAGCTCTCCTGTTCTTTCCAAGAACAAAAGGCCTTTCTGGTTCTCAAGAGGCCCTGCCCTGTCTTAATTTCTCCTGGGAAAGAGGTTGTTAGCTCTTTAGCCAATTCTCTAGATTTACCGAAGACTTCACTCTTTGTTGCTACTGTTCCTCTTTGGGGGGTTGATGCTTATGGTAGACCCACTCAGCTCAGGTCAGAATGGCCTAGAGGATTTGTGTTAGCAGTTTACTGGGCCCCCATACCTAGCTCTAGAATTTGCATTTTTAACAAGCACCCAGGAAATGCTGATGCTTTTAGGTCAGAGACCACACATTGGGAACCATTGCTGTAAAAATCAAAGCAATTTTGTAACTTCCTTAAGCTAGCCAATTTAGATGCTAATTTTACTCCCTATTTCCCTAAGATCTTTACCTTTCTTAAAATTGCTGTCAATTCCTGTAAATGGACATCAAATCACTGCAATTTAAACTAAGAATATAGAAAATGCATGCAGCCCTCTGCTTCTTGCTTTACTTCCCATCCCCCTGCCCCATCCTCATAATTTGTTAGTTTCTCAAATTATAAAAAACCTTTTCACATCACATCTGGGTAAATTGAAAACTAAAGTGGGAACATGATGAGCCCTTAAGGAATAAAGCTTGAATTTACTTACAGATCTGCATGGGCCTTTGCACTAAGGAAAAAGAACACAAGGCTAAGTAACCTTTTCAGGACCTCCTGTGGCCCATTTCCATTCCTCCCTTTGCCACCAACTCTTGGGACATTCAGGAGACCTGACACCTAACTCTGGAGCTACTGACATGTACATTTTACTGTGGGTTATGGTTAAATCAGGCAAGTGTAAGGATGGAGTTTTTCTGTAAACAGGAAATTTTATTGTGTGTCATGAGAACTTTTATTTGATTTTTAAAAAAAAAATCTTGGATTCACTGATAATTCATGAAATATGCTATTGTAATAGTTACATAAGAATTATAACGTATCTGAAGTCAAACAATAAAGGAGAAAAACTAAACAAAATTACTCTTGAAAATTCCAAAATTACCACGTTACCAAGAATTGCATCTGTGAAAACCCAGAAACCAGAAAACTAACTTTGTGTATGTGTGTTTTAAGTAATACCTATACCCAATATGGGGCTTGAACTCATGACCCCAAGATCAAGAGTCCTATGCTCAGTCCTGACTGAGCCAGCCAAGCACCCATTTTGTTTGTTTTTGCTTATATACAGACTATGGCTTCACACTTGCATGTGACCAAGGTAAAAGGATATTGAAGGGAAAAGATTTTCCTTCCTCCCCAGGTCCCTTACAGTTAAATGGGACATATAGTTAAATTACAATAAATTAAATGTGCTAATAATGTGACTCCATTATATTGTTAAGATAGTTTAAACTTTTGATTCTGGGTCATTAGTTTAAATTCTTTTACAGTCATGCTGGAATTAAATATTCATTCATTCAACAAACAGCTATTTTTTTTTAAATGAAGTTGGCCTTTTTTCTTTTTTTTTTTAAGATTTTATTTATTTATTTGACAGACAGATCACAAGTAGGCAGAGAGGCAGGCAGAGAGAGGAGGAAACAGGCTCCCCGCTGAGCAGGGAGCCCAATGCAGGACTCAATCCCAGGACCCTGGGATCATGACCTGAGCCAAAGGCAGACGCTTAACTGAATGAACCACCCAGGTGCCCCCGACAAATAGCTATTGAATGCCTCCTTTATCACACAAGTGCAGAGGTTTTTTAATCAAGGAACCCTCTTTGCCTTATAGCAGTTGCTCAGTGTTTATTGAATTAATACCTAATGAAACACAGCCCGTGTCTTTTTATGGATTATGGTCTAGATTTAGAGGTGGAGACATAAAGGAAGATTTGCTAAATGGTATGTTAGAGGTGTTTTGAATTTATGGGAGCATTGTGCAGGAAGAAATTAGTTCTGCCTGGGAGAGAACAATACACTCTCACTCTCATGGGAGAGACAGTTGGGCTAGCCTTGATGGATGAGTAGGAGTTCTCTAGGAAAGGGAGGGCATTCCAGGTAAAGGAGAGTCACTTCAAGGGAGTGAGTCTGTGTTTTTCCTTTTTAGGAGGTGTTAGTGTTTTAAATGCTTTGAGCAGAGTAAAGAGATAAGAATAGAAAGGTGTGTGTGTATTGGGCATGTATTATGTGCCTGGCTAGTGTGACTGCATTTTGCAGGCATTATTTTGTTTGAATCTCACAAGAAACACATGAAATAGACACTGCTAATTCTTTTTCCAGATTAGAGAGTTGAGGAAAGTTTGTTTTGCCAAAGATGACCCAGTGAGAGGACATCCATTATGCTTCATGTTCTTAAATGGCATTCAAGCAGTTTAGACTTTGTGGACAGTGAGAAGCCACTGAGGGTGACAGGATGAGATTCTAGGGTGCTGAGTAGACTAGAAAAGCCCAAGGAGGGAGGCCAGTTTAAAAATCTTGTACCCTACAGTGGCATATTGAAGGCTTCAGTTCTGTCCTTGACCTTGAGGGTGGAAACTGTTGAAAGATAAGGAGATCTGAGAAGTGGAATCTAGAGGACTTGATGACCCATGGGAGAAAGAAGTCAATGATCAGGTTTACATAGGGGAGAACAAGATGCACGGTGATCTGGTGGAAAACAGTGTCATGTATTATTTGTCTCCTTTCAAACCTTGTGGTTTTTTTTTTCTGTGTGTAATATCAAAATATATTAGCATAGTTGTACATGTACATAATTTCTAAATATAGAAATGGAAACACATTGAGATTATGCTTTTTCTTTATGGGGTGTACCATCAAACAAGTTTGGAGGCTACTGATTCCAGTGTCTCCAAGAGATTGTCCCCATCCACTGGGACAAGAAAGATTGAATGGGTGAGCTGAAAAGATGACTGTCTGTACTTTTATTTCTGGAGATGATTATTCCAAGTTCTTTCTTTTTGAGTCATTTGTCTTTTGCATTTCAGAATAATCCCAAACATCTTTAAAGTTGGATTAATGATACTAAAGGTATTCCTTCCCTATGGGAGTGATTCTAAGCTGTTCTTGTCAATAGACAGTGTTAGAAGTGGAATGGGTATTAAGGTCATCTAATCTAGCATCTTCCTACCCATCCCAAATCTTAGACAAATAGTCACTGGGCTCTTGCCTCTTTGAGAGGTAGGCATGCAGTCCTATACAGGGAGGTTTATTGGTCCAAAGTTCTTCTTTTTGTAAGGCATAATTTGCTTCCCTGTATGCAGCTTCTGCACATTGGTTCTTTTTTATCATGCCTGGTTTGTACATTCTAAATAGGAGGCATTGAAGTACCAGGAGCCATCTGACCTGAGTTTCAGTTCTGGTTCTACCACTTTCTAGTAACAAGACCTTGGGCAAATTATGTTGCCTTTCTGAGTCTCAATTGAGTCGCAAAATGATTACTACAATAAAGTTAGTTAACACATCTATCACTTCGCGTAGTTATAATTATTTTGTTTGTGGTGAGAGTATTTAAGATTTATTCCTGTAGCAACTATCAAGTGTATAATACAGTATGATTGGTATGATTATAATCATCATCCTGTATATTAGATTTCTAGGACATACTCATCTTATGTGTGGAAGTTTGTACCCTTTGACTAATATCTTCCCATTCCCCCACCGTCCAGCCCCTGGCAACCACCATTCTATTCTCTATTTCTATGAGTTTAGCTTTTTTTTTTAATTCCCCATATGAGATCATACTGTATTTGTCTTTCTCTGATTTATTTCATTTGGCATAATGCCCTCAGAGTCCATCCACGTTGTTGCAAATGGCAAAATTCTTTCTTTGCTTTTACTGAATAATATCCCTGTGTGTGTATCACATTTTTTAATCCATTTATTCATCAGTGGGCACTTAGGTTGTTTCTTTATCAGGCTTTTATTTATTTATTTATTTTTAAGATTTTATTTATTTATTTGTCAGAGAGAGAGAGAGCATATGAGCACAGGCAGACACAGTGGCAGGCAGAGGCAGAGGGAGAAGCAGGCTCCCTGCCGAGCAAGGAGCCCGATGTGGGACTCGATCCCAGGACGCTGGGATCATGACCTGAGCCGAAGGCAGCTGCTTAACCAACTGAGCCACCCAGGCGTCCCTGTATCAGGCTTTTATAAATGTCGCAGTGAACATAGGGGTGCAGATATCTCTTTGAGATAGTGTTTTTGTTTTCTTCAGCTGTATACCCAGAAGTGGAATTACTGGATAATAGTTCTGTTTTTAATTTTTTGAGGAACTAATGGGAGTTACTTTGGAACTTAATCCTGTCATTTCTCTGTTTAGTTACTTCATTATTATTATCTTGATTTTTAAAAAGTATATTCCGTTATTTCAAAAGTCATAGATGCAATATCAGAAAGAAATCTCAGCTCTTTCCATTTTGAGAAAAAAAGTTAAACCTCCATTGACTCTTTTAAAAACATTTTATTATACATGACATCAAATGGGTCACTTTACTGCATTGTAGCTATATGGGACTAAGTGAGAAGGAATGAGAGTAGGTGTTCTTTTTAATGTGACATTTTTCCTTTATGGAGACATGCAGTAAATGCATATGTGTATCTTTGGAAATAAATATTGAGAAAGAAAGGATCAGTTAGTTCCACTGGACTTTCTTTCATCCCATTTTCATGTTCTGTCTGGAGATGGAAAATATGATTTTTATCTTCATTCTGAGAAATCTATCCCTTTCAGGGGTTTAAACTCTTGATAGATATGAAAGCCCTTTGACAACTGCTAGCTCGTGTTTAAGTGTATTTTTAGCCTGCCAGACTGTGAGTTTTCTGAGGCCTGAGATCCAGTGAGAATTTTTCAGTCTGTTAATGGCACATAGCACAGTGCCTAGAACATATAATGACTAATTAGCTTTTTGCAGACTGGCTGAAATGTTACTTATTGTTAAGTCTGTTGAAATTTAGTGCCTACAGATTTGTTAATACCTCTTCAGAGAGTGCTACTGTATCTTTTAGTTCAGAAAATACACTTCAGAAAAAATATATAAATTCAGGAAAAAGATATTTTTTCCCCCACAGATATACAGAATTAGTTGAGTGTCTTTACATAAAGGCAGTGGTAATGTGGGAAATGCTTTGTTATTGGTAGTAATTTTTCTTTGGACCTCCTTGGAATTTTTCCTCTTGAGGAATGCATATTTCTTTCCCTTAACACTTTAGTGATGGGGGTTTGCTCAGGCTGTAAGTGAACTTACTCATTCCAGGATACGTAGTACATGTCTTGCCCAGAATTCCAGTCCTGCCATCACTACTTTTAGTCAACAATGAACAGCTCTGGTTCTTTATTCTTTTTTTTTTTTTTTAAGATTTATTTATTTGACAGACAGAGATGACAAGTAGGCAGAGAGGCAGGCAGAGAGAGAGGAGGAGGCAGGCTCTCCACTGAGCAGAGAGCCCGATGCGGGGCTCCATCCCAGGACCCCAGGATCATGACCTGAGCCGAAGGCAGAGGCTTTAACCCACTGAGCCACTCAGGCGCCCCTGGTTCTTTATTCTTAAGGTCTTGTTATATGTCCTCTTCAGATTTCCTCTAATAGCACATTTCTGCAAAGGTGAAATCTTTCCCCATCTCTTATTCTTAGTGTTTCCCCTAGTAAGTCTGGCTATGTGAGGAGTCTGTTATCTGTTGTATCCATTTTCCAGCAGCTTCCAGGGCTCTTGAGGGGTATTAAGCAGAGGAAAATTCAAGGCCAGACACTGTCGGTGAGGGTATGAGGGTATCTCCAATTATGACTTTGACTTTTTTCCAAACCTTTTAATGACTCATTTGGGAATGATGCATTATGGGTGTGTGTGTGTGTGTGTGTGTGTGTATGTGTGTGTGTGTGTGTGGTTGTTGTTGTTGTTGTTGTTGTTTTCCATGGTGGAGTTGCTCTATTTCTACTTTTTGTTATGGTTTCATTCTTCATTTTATTTCATTTTGGTCATTATTTCTAAATCAATATGTTCTGTATGCTGAATCACAGTTCTTTTGATTTTCTTCCACTATTTTGACATTTTTACCCCAACAGGAATTTACTCTGAGAGAAAGTCCTGATGTCCTGACTTCCCTAAGTTCTAAAAAATATATATATGTAATGTTTGCCACTTGAGGTTTTCTAAATATTAATGTTGTTCAATGTAATTAAGTTGTCTTTAAAAAAGTGTTGCGTATAGCCATTCATAAGGAATGTTTGCTGCACAGGTTGGCCACACACAGTGAAATGTGATTGTACTTTTCAGGTTGGAAAATGTACTTTGTTAGGATAATATTTGATTCAACTGAGGGTGTGGTATGATAAACATAATTCCTCATGAAGGAGTATAAACTGATAAACTGTAACTAGAGTATAATTGGACCTTGTAATCTTACTTTTAGAAGTCTATCCAAAGGAAATAATTAGAGATGTGGATGAAGAAAATGCTTGAGAATGCTCACCATTGTTTTCTTTAAAAAAAAAAAAAAAAAGATAATTAGAAGCCACATAAATCTCCAAGAGTCAGGAAATAATCAAATTATAGTATGTACAGGGATTGGAACATTATTGAACCACCAAAAAATAATGGGACTTTGAAGAGTATTTAAAGCCAAGAGAAACCATTGAAGATATACCATCAAATGGGGGGTGGTGGTGGAAATCTATGGCAAATAAAATATGATATATACCATAATATCACAGTCATTATTTCTGAGTAAATGGAATGGGCAACTTCTTAAAATTTTCTTTGTTCCTATATTAACCAAATTTTCTATAACAAATAAGTATTACATTGCTGATGAAATAAATGAATACATGTAAAGTGCTAAAATAATGCCTGACCGCGTAGGCACTCTCAAATACATTTTTACTGTTGTTGTGATATTTACTTTTAGAATAAGATAAATATATTTTTTAAGATTTTTATTTATTTATTTGACAGAGAGATCACAGATAGGCAGAGCAACAGAGAGGGGGGGAAGCAGGCTACCCACTGAGCTGAGAGCCCGATGTGGGGCTCGATTCCAGGACCCTGGGATCATGACCTGAGCCAAAGGCAGAGGCTTAACCCACTGAGCCACCCAGGCGCCTCAAGGAAAATATTTTTAAGCCCTCTCTAGTTGTAGTTATTTTTTTTTAATTTTTTTTTATTAATTTTTTTTAATTTTTTTAAAGATTTTATTTATTTATTAGACAGACAGAGATCACACGTAGGCAGAGAGGCAGGCAGAGAGAGAGGAGGAAGCAGGCTCTCCACGGAGCAGAGAGCCTGATGCGGGGCTTGATCCCAGGACCCTGGGATCATGACCAGAGCCGAAGGCAGAGGCTTTAACCCACTGAGCCACCCAGGCGCCCCATAGTTGTAGTTATTTTTATAACACTTTGTTTAACGCCTGTTTTCCATAGACTGTGTGGTCCATTATCTATCCTCTATATGCTGCTTCCAGCACTTACCTAGTACGGAGTAAGTACTCAATAAATAATTTTTTGGTCTCTCACAAATAAGATTTCTAATATTTTCTTTTATTTCAGTTTCCTAGCAGGAGCATCTCCAGTGAAAAAGCTATTAAAATATTAGCTGTTCCCAGTTGACAATTTTTATGTTCTTATGAGTGTTGAAACATATGTAAATGAGGAAATTGCACAGTGCTAATAAATAGCATGTTGTTGAATCAGAAATATATTTATTGGCATATTTTATGTACAGATCAGCACTGAGATACCTTTACATATTTTTTCTTTGAATATTTTTCTAAAGTTAGGGTTTTCAAATTTTAGAACATGAAGGACTCAAAAAAGATTATGATGAAGCTACTACCTCAGACATCCTTTTTGATTGGTCCTAGGTTACATGCTTAAGCAGGAAATGGGCACATTTTTAATAGCCTGTAAGGTTTTTTGGTGGGATGTAGGAGTGTGTTTGGTTATACAAAGATCCACAATTCTATAAAAGGACATAATTTGAATCTGTACTTGATTACAAACTTAGAGATCTCTGTAATATAAGAAGTTTCTTAATTGTAAATAATCACTTCCCAAGGTTTGCTGATCACTATGAGGAAATAATGAACCTCAACAAGATTAACCAGCTGCTGTTTATGAAACCAAATGATAAAATTCAGTTAATGAAAATAATGTGCTGACAGGAGTATTTATTGTTTAAAGCATAATAATCATGTTTATTGTATCTCTGAGATAGAATATATCTGAAATATACCAGAGGAAATTGAGAGTAATGTGCCTTTTCAACAATCTGAGTTTATTTATATGAAACCAACATAAAAGCTTGAAAAACCTATTACCAGTGGTCTCAGTTTTGTAGAGTTAAGCTGGAAAGATCACAAAATTGGAAAGTAACCATTGTTTATAAAAATATAAGAAATTCAGAAATATGAACTTGGAAAACATAGGCAGGTAGGGAGAATTTTAATATCATGAATCTGAGACCTTGCGAATTCAAAAAGACCTTGCAATCCACTTGATGATTTTTTGGAATCTCAGAAATAGTGTTAAAATGCCATAGGATAGAAAAGAATAATCAGGAAGCTTAATGCAATCAGAACCTCATAACCTGTTATGGGAAGTCGCATTTAGCAAAGCCTACTAAGCTGCTGTAAGTGAATGTTAATCGCATTTTATCAGCTGGTTGTACTCTCTTTATTACATAATTTGAATATTAATGACTCTGTAAATATGCTTAACAGTGAAATTACAGTGTTTGTGGAACTCAGATTCCAAAAAGCATATAACCCTTTGATGAAGAATTATGTCTAAAAAGTACATGATTCAAGATGTTTCTTCCGTTTACAGTAGTCTGGATACTGTGGGACAGGTATTTCTGTCTAAAATACTGTGACAACCAGAATGATGTATGTCAAAATTAATTTTGAAGACAAATATGATTCAGTGAATTTATTGTTTATGGAAATAGATGACCAACTAGAGTATTTTAACTTATAGGATCAAATACTAATTCATTTTCTCACTGTAGTGTGTATCATTTTGGTTGACTCCATCATTATCTGCTTAGAAATTCTTAATGAACTATGAAACAGACTTGGGAATTGAACAGCTCCTCCTAAAGTAGCAGTAACGTTGAAAATGAAAATAATGGTTGGGAATGCTTCTTTAGTTTTCTGATCTGTATTTATTTGGTGTATGTATATGTACTTTGTGAAAACCTGACTCTCTGCCAATGCTTTTTTAGTTCTTTGCAAGTATAAACCCACTTAAAGGTATTTTTCCTTTCAGAAGGATTTAAGTGTCATTGTTCTTCTGGGAAGTATTATCTAATAGGAAAATACAATTCATATCAGAACAAAAAAAAGCCTGTAATTAAGATGTGTCTCAGTCACATGTTTTTTCTGTCTTTTGTTAAAACAGAAACACGGATGCATTTAAGTAAATTGTCAGGGAAAACATTTGTTTCCAAAGGTTATGGTAATGTTAAAATTCATGGTTACTTCATTTTGATTGTCTAAAATATTAACAAATTCTCATTTTAAAAAAACTGGGATATATCTGGTTACTTTACATTTTGAGGTTAATTTAGATTAATTTACAATCTTTTACATGTTACTGTCTTTTCTCAACACCAGAGAGAAGTAATAGGGTGAGCTTTGGAGTGAGAGTGTTGGGACCACACTCTAGATCCAGTACTGACTTAGCTTATCACCATGGTTCTAATCAGGTTACCGAATCTCTAGGGGCCTGGGGGACTTACCTTCTGGGGGTCATTAGGAGGATTGCCTGAAATCCTCACAAGTATGTGGAAAGTGCTAAGAATGCATGCCTGCAGTCCATGATGGTTCTTAACAGTTGATGGTAGAGACTCTAGGTCGTGGGTTATTTAAAATCCTTCATCTTTCTCCCACTTGCCTTTGGGAGAATTAGTTAGTTGGTATACTTTCCTCTAAAAACTTGACAAAAGAAAAAATATCCAGAATGCAAGTCATCTCTGCCTAAAACAAACATTAGAGAGTTTGGATATGTCAGACACTGAATCCTACTGGCTAAAATGAGATTGGCTTACTTTATCGATTCATAATCTGCACCATTGCCTGTCTTACTGATACAGAGAAGGAGCTGACAAACTTCTGTTAAAAGCCAGGAAGTAAACATTTTAGGCTCTGTAGGCCTTATAGTCACTGTCACAGCTACTCTACTGTGCTGTTTGTATTCAAGACAAGCCATAATTTACAATGTGTAGATTAATGGACATGGCTGTATTCCAGGAAATCTGTATTGATAAAAACAGGAGGTGAGTTGGATTTTGCCCACAGACTGTAGTTTGTTAACCACTGTCAGAGAGAACTGAGAGTATGGTTTTATTTTTTTGTTTTAAGATTTTATTCATTTATTTGACAGAAATCACAGGTAGGCAGAGAGGCAGACAGAGGGGGGGCGGTAGGGAAGCAGACTCCCTGCTGAGCAGAGAGCCAAATGCAGGGCTCAATCTGAGGACCCTGAGATCATGACCTGAGTGGAAGGCAGAGGCTTTAACCCACTGAGCCACCCAGGCACCCTGTTTTTTGTTTTTTAATTAGAGGTAAATTCTTGTCCTCAGAGCTGTAGCTTGTATGACAGTTAACTTTTCTAGTTAGGTCGCTCATACCGCTAGGAACAGGGGGAGGGGAATGGGGAATGCCTGGGTTACCTGAGAGATTAGACCTTGCACCTGCTGATTGATAATTGAATCAGTTTTGAGTTACATTAGACAGTATTGAGTTCTGGCTGTGCACTCCAGGAGACTCATCTTGTGGCTCTGCCCCTTTCCTAGTTGCAAGTCATTGGCTTATGATGTGGCTTTCTTGGGGCTCAGTTTTCTTAGGAGTAAAATAGTGATAATTTGTAATTGGTCGCGTCGCCACGAGGATTGAGTGAGCCCGTGCACTGAGTGCAAGGTTCAACGACTGAGAAAGGGAAACTGAATAAATGGTAGTTCTTAAAAACTTATATGAGAATCTCATCCCGTAGGCTACATGCTTTTTTTTTTTTAACAAGCTTTTTGTTGTTATTTTACATTCTTTATGGGCTTTTTTTTTTTTTTTTGAAGATTTATTTATTTTAGAGAAAGCCTGAGTGGGAGGGGCACAGGGAGAAGGAGAGAGAATCTCTTTCAGATTCCAGGCTGAGCACAGAGCCGGATGTGGGGCTCCATCTCACCACCCTGAGATCACGACCTGAGCCAAAACTGAGAGTCGGTCGCTTAACCAGCTGCGCCACCCAGTCGTCCCTCTCTAGACTCTTTTCAGGGGTGGAGGGAAGTACACTTACGTATAATTATACACTCAAAATTATTTGGAGCTGTGCCTCTCAAACTATCAGTAGTGAAAGACTATTTGGTTCTACTCTGTCATGAATCAATGTTTTTATAAAATACACTAAGATGAATTATTACAAAAATATAATAAAGGCAAAGAGATACCTACAAAGTCCCAACTTTTTTTAACGAGAGCCAATAAGCACATAAAGTTTCTAAATGCTTACTCTCATTTCGCTGCTTACTTCTTTGGGGACTGGTAGTAAAGAATTGGCAGCCTGGTAGTTCTGATCCACAGCCACACTTTTCAAGAAGCACTAGTTTGGGGAAAAGCAAATTCATGGGAGTTCTTTTAAAATACCCAGACAAAAAAAAATACCAAACCAAAACCAAACCAAAAAACCCGTATCAGTCACTGTTGAATAGAAGCAGTCACTAAACAGACAGGGAATTTGTCCCTTCTTAAAAAGTGCTCACCAACTGCAAGTGGAAGTTGTTTACTTACTCAAATCCATGCTCAATCCATCACCCTCTTCTACCGTTGGCAGATGATTTGGTGGGAGGTAACTGGAGATTCTAGGGGCATAAGCCTTGGTGATGCTCCAGACCTGGGCTCCTGAGAGCCCAGACCTCATAGAGTGTGGTATCTCAGGTTCTCAGTTTCTCCTCTGTCTTCTGCCATCTGAAACCACCCCCCACCCCCACCCATGACCTCTCTTAAACCACACATTATGTTATTTTGCCACTATCTTCTCTGACTTCTCGCCACAGAACTGCAGGTTTTACAAGGATAGGGACTCTGATTCTTTTTTTGGCTCCCCAGCTCCTGGCACACGCTGGGTGCACCTTGAAAATATACTGGTGTGTGAATGAATGAGTGTGTGATGCCGTGCATGCTCTCACCAGCCTGATGTCCTTTATCTGTGTGCTCTTCACTTTGCTAGGGTCCCTCTCAAAAATATAACCAGGTTGGGGAAGCAGGGGGTAGAGGAGGAGGTCACTTCAGAACAACACATTACTGTCAACACTTTTTCAATACCCATAACCCAAAAGAACATGTACTGTGTATTTTGGGAAGTCAGCTGTTTTCCTCATCCTTCATTTTTTTGGTTGTTGATTGTGTAATAGCATTATAAGAAAGCTGCCAATAGCAGTGCTGCCACTCTCAAAGCTGTCACATTGACTTTCTGGAAACTGTCAGGGTTACACCTTACTTTAGTTGAAATCCAATGACATTGAGCTCTTGAGATTAGATAGTAATTTTCTGGAGTAGACACAATGGTGTGTGAACATATGACTGGGCTGGAATATATCAGAGTGCTTGCATGGGATGTTATGGATCATTGATGCATTACAGTAAACCATTTATGGATATTTTATAATACATGTATGGGATAATGTCACCATATCATGGGGACAGAAAAGAGTATCAGCATTTCATTTGCATGGCAATAATCTTGTGTAAGGAGAAACAGTTTACCAAAAATAAGTTGATACCTTATGGTGATAGATTAGATTTTTGGCAGTTATATTTTGTTTGGAGGGCCAGTGAGGATTATAGCAGATTGACTGTATGCTGGCTTTGGATCAGGATGTTTGGATTCCCATCCAGCTCCCTGACCTTGTTCAAGTTAGTTAACCTCTTTGAGCCTTGCTTTCCTCATTTGTAAAATGCAGGTAATAATAGGATGGAAGCATATATTATTGTGAAGATTAAATGTGATTAATTCATGTAAATCACGCAGTGTGCCAGCCTTTGTTTAGTGCTCACTATTACCATCTACTGTGTGTAGACTGTTTGTTGGTGTAGTAGCACTTTGGACAAGAAACAACAGACTTCAGAGTACCCATAGCCATTGTACTCGAAGATTAATTTTATGTGTAGAGTGCAGTTTTAACATATCTCTGCCTTCTTACCTGTTTTACATACATAAATTTATTCTTCTGGAATCCTTTATTTTTTTTAAAGTTTTTATTTATTTATTTGACAAGCAGATATCACAAATAGGCAGAGAGGCAGGCAGAGAGAGAGGGTGGGGGAAGCAGGCTCCCCGCCGAGCAGAGAGCCCGATTCCGGACTGGATCCCAGGACCCTGAGATCATGACCCGAGCCAAAGGCAGAGGCTTTAACCCACTGAGCCACCCAGGCGCCCCTGGAATCCTTCTTGAAATAAAAGCTACTTTAAACTTTTTTTTTTTTTTAAAGATTTTATTTATTTATTTATTTGACAGACAGAGATCACAAGTAGGTGGAGAGGCAGGCAGAGAGAGAGAAGAGGAAGCAGGCTCCCCAACGAGCAGAGAGCCCGATGTGGGGCTCGATCCCAGGACCCTGGGATCATGACCTGAGCCGAAGGCAGAGGCTTTAACCCACTGT